>CM034313.1:2306876-2544132 GCA_019925795.1 Dendrobium chrysotoxum
CCAATGCTTGCAACCTCCAACTCATCCGCCTCATTGGGTCCAACATCGGAGTCCTCGCTCCTCAAGCTCCTCCCAGTTTTCATCGCCCATGGTATTCGAGATGAATATCTGATCAATTGGAGGCTCATGCAGGTCATGGCAAGAAGATCTACCTCCTTATCATCACATCCTTGCATTCTTTGAGTTCGAAGGAAAGTAACCAAGCAAAAAGAGAAGTGCAATGTTCTAGAAGCTGCTATTTCCTCCAAGACAGACATATTTAGATGTACATGATGATACTAGCTGTACATGGAGGGCCAAATCTTTCCACTAAAAAGCTATAGCCGCTGATGTTACTGCTCTGACAACTTGTGGAATTTATCCTGGAGTAAGCAATGTAATGGAAGCTGAGCTTGTTTGTTTGGGCTGAAGTGATAATATTGGTGAACCAGAGAGAGTAAGGTAACTTAGAGCAAGCCTTCTATCTTCGGCTTGGCGAATGGTGTAGACCAATGCTCTGAAGTAAGCTATTCCGGCATGACACAAGTTATATCTAGAATTGGTAGCTCAATGGATATAAAAAAGATGCATAATCTTCCTCGAGATTATCAGAACTCATTTACAAATAGAGCTGAAGATGCATAAGAGGTTGATGATTCACTTGGTGATAGTGTGACTAAAGTAAAGAGGAGACAATGAGCACAAACAACAAATAGACTTCCAGCCGCAGGAGCAAAAATTGTACTAGAAAATATGAACCGAAGCAATTTGAAGTTCAGATTAACACTAGTCATATTTAAAATGACTTGATACATACTACTTTTGATCCATTGCTTAGTCATATAATTTCTGAAATGTTGCAGGTAATAGTATGTTTGTCTGTGCTATTTTTTTTTTTAAGTTTGCTGAAACTTACAGTTCTGTGTTTTATATTTCTAATATATATGTAAAAAAAAAAAGTCTCCAAAAAAAAAAGAAAGCAAAAAAAAAAGAGAAAAGAAAATAGCAAAAAAAAAAAAGAAGGAAAAAAAAGAGGGAAAAATAAAATAATTTTGAAAATTTTGAGAACTCATTTCGTAGTTTGCGGCGCACCGGAAAACCGCCCATACACGCTTTCATAAGCGTGGTGGGATGGGACCCCGGTGCGGCGCCTACAACGAGGTGGGTAATCACCTAAAAATCCCGTTCTCGGCGTTCGTGTCGAGCCGACAAACCGCCTATACACGCTTCTTAAGCGTGGTGGGAAGGAAACCCGGTGCAACACCTACGACGAGGCGGGTAGGCCCTATACACGCTTTTCTTAGCGTGGTGGGGGACGATCTTAAGTACCCGCTCGCGGGGAAACAACTGCTTTTCTCTTGTAACAGGCATGTTTGAAGACCCATACACGCTTTCTTAAGCGTGGTGGGGAATTGAAGCCTTTACACGGCCGCGGTGTCCTCGAAAGAGGACACCTACCATACACGCTTTCTTAAGCGTGGTGGGAAAGGCCCAGTTTCCCAAAATTTCCCCTAAACGGGAGAGACGCCGGGAGGCTGCCGAAATTTTGTCTAAAAAGGACAAGGACTTGAACAATATTTGGACAGCAGGGGACTTGATTTTGGACAACATAGAACTTGGACTCATATTTGGACTCAAAAATGATTTATAAAATATTTGAACTTAAAAGGAATGAATCCCAACTTGAATTCAAATTGAATTTAATTTGTTCATTAAGTGGATGTGACTTTGGACTTGAAAATAAACTTAAGCTTGAAGTATGCACTTGTGGTCATCGAGCTCAAACTATACAACACTGAGTGGAACTTGAACTTGCAAGGACTCAACGAAGTTGAACAAACTATAAAAGACATGAATTGAGCTTGAATATAAATGAATGATTGATAAAAGTCTTGATTCGAATGATAATACAAAGTCCCAATGAGATTGTCATAATTGATAATTGAGAAAGACGTGGTTCTTCCCAATTTCACAAAAGCAAGCAGAGTCTCATATGCGAGCTCATTAAAAATGGAAATATGAAATTTATGTGAACAATAACAATCAAACTATAACGATCATTTCAATTGAGAAAGGGTTGATGAGTTTGATACCATGTTCATTGTAAAGAATTCACAAGTGTGATTTAATTGCAAGTAACAAGAGGGGCATGAGGAATAGGGTTTTATGCCAAACTCGTGGTATGGAGGGGGCCTTTGAACCATGATAGTTCACTTGTAATGTTGGATAAGAGTTGCAAGGAAGACGACGATCAACTTACAAGTTATAATCTTCAATAAATTCATGAAAGCTATGAGGATTGGAGTGCAACTTGCCAACTAGCATCAAAGGCTAATGATTTCTATCATAACATGTGAACATTGTAGAGGATGCAATGACATACTTGCAATCAGTAATATGAAGATTTCCAATCAACATTTAGGGATTCCCAGATGCATAACAAATGCCATTCTACAGTTAACATGAAGTCAAATACAACGCATCTTGCAAGAAACAAAGAACATGGATATGCCTGTCTTCTACAACAAGAGACCAAGGTGTGATGAATGTAGCAATGCTCCACGACCAGCATCAAGATACAAATGAAGGTATCCAACCCCACAGGCAATGAGAATTTAGAAGGAATATGCAGTCTGGTTGTAGGCAGATATGCAAGAGCCTTCAACAAACGTAACATCTTGTCTATAAAAAAAAATGCCTAACGAGCACTACGACTCTCCTCCAGTCCACGACAGCCGACTAGTGGATAAATACCGTAGTTGCTTACTAATATTGAGGATCAACACACAATGAGCATGATGGACAGTCTGACGTGCCTTCAATCACCGCAGTCGTTGGTTCAAGGAGTCAGCCCTTGACTTCGACATATAGGGCATCGGTAAAAACGCAATCATTCAAGAGATGAAGACTCGAAAGTTCAAGATGTACAGTGTACACCAGCTCTTATGGGCCGTTATAGGAGATTCATTGTACACCCAATCTGTTGTCCACAAGCAAAATACAAGGAGAATACATTAAATACGAGCCCCTACGAGTTATTGTAGGAGACCCGCTATAAATATAAAGTGCCATCCCTGAGTAAATGCAGGAGACCGTCATCAAATACGAGCTTCTACAAGATGCAACAACACGCCACCGGATCTGCAATACTCGTACAAGCAGACAGAAGGCGTCCACAAGCTACAATCCAACGCCACCGGATCTGCAATACTCGTACAAGCAGACAGAAGGCGTCCACAAGCTACAATCCAACGCCACCGGATCTGCAACACTCATGCAAGCAGACAGAAGGCGTCCACAAGCTACAACGCCACGCCACCGGATCTGCAACACTCATGCAAGCAGACAGAAGGCGTCCACAAGCTACAACGCCACGCCACCGGATCCGCAACATCCTTACAAGCGGACAGAAGGCGTTTGCAAATATTCCAAATGTATCCCCGCACATGCACCGTAACTTGTATACACTTAGGTACACATAAGGGGTGAATACAATCATAACCCGCATGGGCCCCGGCGAGCGTGTTGTAGGAACACACGTGACGTCTAGGGATGCTGCGCGGGTCAATAAATTTGAACCTGATCCTCCTAAAGAAAGTAAACAGGAGTTGACAAGGTTCAATAAATAACTATAAAATGCCCCCTAAACACCCGCATGGGCCCCAGCGAGCGTGTTGTAGGAACACACGTGACGTCTAGGGATGCTGCGCGGGTCAATAAATTTGAACCCGATCCTCCTAAAGCAAGTAAACAGGAGTTGACAAGGTTCAATAAATAACTATAAAATTCCCCCTAAACACCCGCATGGGCCCCGGCGAGCGTGTTATTGGTACACACGTGACGTCTAGGGATGCTGCGCGGGTCATTAAGTGAATTCAAGTTCGAGCCCGATCCTTCTATTCAGGTAGATAGGAGTTGAAACGGCTCGAACTATTAAATAAATATACGATCGTGAGGTCAACCGAGATATTTATTTTATAGTTCATATTAGGCCTTCAAGGCCTATAATCAAGAGAATTCACTAACAAAGGTCCGAAGCCTACGAAATCTGATCCTCTGTCGGTAGCTCGACAGAGTGGACAAGGTTCGATCCACGAATGAGAAATGACCCCATCTACCCCGATGATGGCCGTGTTGAATGAAAATATCAACCGGAAGGGGTCCATTTCAAATATTTCAAAATACCACCCAAACTCCCACAAAATCCAAAACTTCAAACTCCAAAAATTCCCAAAATCCCAAAACTCCGAAAATATTTAAAAATTGAAATTCAACCCATCTAACCACTTAAAGTGAAATTCATCCATCATCCGCAACAGTTTGCCGAGGTGGACAAATCAAAATATACTTCAGCTCACATAGAGCTAGTGCCTAGTCGAAAATATCACTAGGATCCATTCTCAAACAATCTCCTGCCAGCAAGGACATGGTACGAGTCCTCTAACCGGCAGTTTCGCCGCCAAATGGCACTGCAGGATAAACGGTTATGACTCGGGGCCCTCTGAACCAGGTGGTCGCCGCCAAATGGCACCATTATATTATGGTTATGGCCAGAGCCCGTATGCTCCCCAATGGCATCAAATCCTTGAGATATGAATCAATAGGATATGATCGATAGGGCACAAAGCCCTCTGTTAGCTAAGGTGGATTCAAATTTATCCCCTTAGGCAAATACCCACCCCAGGTCTACAAGGTACCCTTGGACGAAGCAACCCATGGCTGCCGACAAGGATCCTTCTGTCAGGTTGGGTCGACTACCTCCTCTGACTAAGTAGACCAGGGACCACGATGGCCCGGGATGACGGAACCATAGGATCTTGATCGGGTCTATCATCCATTCCCCCACTATCCGCTTTAAGTGCAAGATGGTGAAATTTCTATTTTAAATATCAAATTCTCCAACACTTTCAATGTCTCAAATACCTATTGCTGCTACTATGTGCCAGATATTACGTATCACATATTTCTACGTATCTGATTGACGACTAGCCTTAATCGAAAGTTCTCTCTCGTTACCGGGAGGGGTAATTAACTATAGGGGCTTGCGCCTATAGGAAACCAGAACTCAGATCATAAAGTCCTCGCAAAATGAGGGCGAAATCTCTGGGTAGTGTCTAATCTACAAACCCATCTGCCTTCCAAAATTTACCTCGGAACTTAGTTCGTTAAAACTCCCCCCCGAAGAAAGCAAATAGCGGGCGGAGGCCGGGGCCGAATTTTCGGAGCCCACATAACAACAACAAATCTTCAACCGAAGCTAAGTACCTACCGTTCACTAGCTACTGCCACATCCGACATTATATGGCTTCGTTGTTTACTTGCAGAATTTCGTGTTCCTATTACATCACCAACACCTCTATGTTGCAATAACATATATGCAATGGCACTCGCAAATAATCCAGTATTTCACTCCCGTGCCAAACATATCGACATCGACTATCACTTCATCAGAGACCGGATCAAGTCCAAGGAAATATGTGTACATCACATTCACTCTCAAGACCAACTAGCTGACATCCTCACAAAGGCTCTACTAGCTCACCTCTTTCAACTACTTTGAACCAAATTAACTCTCTAACATCTGGATCCTCAATTTGCGGGGCAGTGATAAGCTATCCACAAATAAGCTCACTTTATAAGCAAGCAGACAACTCTCCACAACTTTTGCAGCACAACGCCACTCTCCTTGTTGCACCTGTACATCAACAACCAAGCCGCATATACCCTGCTTTACCTTTACAAAGCTGAAAAGTGTATTACCTCTCTTTATCTATATATACAGGGCATGCACAAAGTTAAATCAGAATTAATGAAATCCAACAATGACTTAATCTCTTGATGAAGTTCTGTTCCTCCACTCTATCTTCTTCCTCTCTTAACTCATTGTTTATGTAAGCTCTTCAGCTATGAGGCCAAATAAGCAAATTTTGTGGTCCTTGGCACATGCCAGCATAAGATGCCCTTTTTGGCAAACCATTTCTTTATTTTTTTTGAGTCAACTTATCACTTAACTGTGAAGTTCCCAACCTAGCTTAAATTATGATGGCAAGGATCTGAAATAATGTATAATGTGTTACATTTGCATTATACAATCCCAAGCATCAATTTTGTTGCATATAGAAGAGAAAACTATAAGGTTTTACATGTTGAAAGCATAACTGAGATCTTTATGTTGAAGGGAGAATCCATTCAGACCTTCCAAATCAACCCTCTCCTAAAAGATGATTGTTTAATTAAATTAAATAACTTATTACAAAATAACATAGATGTTTTTGCACGGGATTCATTCGAGATATCCAATTTAAGCTCATCCTTTCTTATCATCATCGATTGTCCGACCAAGAAACAAATTATTAAGCATAAAATAAGAAATTTAGTCGATGAAATGTGCGTTCATCAAGGAAGAAGTAAAAAAAAACACTTGGAAGTTGTATTCATCCAAGGGGTTCAGTATCTAGAGTGGATCTTTAACATAGTAATGGTAACAAAAGAGCAATGGAAAGTAAAGAATGTGCACTGACTTCACAAACCTCAACCAGGCATGTCACAAATATATTTACACCATGTTGGTTATTGACACCCTTTTTGACTCAGTAGTTGAGCACACCATGCTTAACTTCTTCAATTCATTATCCAACTTATCATTATATTCAAATGCACCTGACTAGCAAGGAAAAGCTGAGTTTTCTAACAAATGAAAGTACCTTGTTATTGATTCATCCCATTTGGGTGGAGAATTGCCAAGGCAACACAGCATTATCTCACGAAAATGCTTTTCAGTTCCATAAAGGGAAAATTTTAAAGCGCGCATTCATGAAATGGCACTAAAAAGCATGCCTATGAGGAACAGCTTGTTTACTTCGTTTTCTATAATAAGGAAATACAATATGCATCTTAATCTTAACAAGTGTCTCTCGCAGATGAACTAACAAGTTCCTGGATTACCCCATTTCCCCTAGCAAAATTGAGCCTAACGAGGACAAGATCAAAACGATGATAGAGACAAATTGACCCGAAGTAGATCTCAGGCCCAAACACTGGAGGAGCAAACTCACAAAGTAATAGATCGGGTTGGACAAATGCAAGCTATAATATTTTCCCTGCACCATGATAAAAGAGAAAACACTAGTTGACTTGTTCATTAAGTTTGCCTCTTCTCTCAATGCCAAATTGATTTAAAAGAAGATTGCTAGTACATCATTTTGAGGGCTCGTACGGATCCAACAGTAACGTATGATGAAATAATCGTTAGAATCCACTTCACTCTCAATATTGGAGTGAAGAAATCAGTCATCTTCAATAACTCATAGTTGGTCATGAACCTAGTAGTCATTGGTGAGTACAAAGCCTAAGAGCCAACCACATCACAACACCTAGGCAAACTGAAGTTGTAAGCTGCTAAGCTTCAAAATTTGAATGTCAAACACATCCCATAAAAAGATTCAACAAGCCAATTTGTAGGGCTACTTCCAAAAAGTCCACAAGATACTTGTATTTCTAAGATAGCATCCCTATCCATTGATGAGCTTGAGCTAATACATATTGCCAAGAAGAGTGTTGGTTCACACCTATCCTCAATTTCTTTCAGCAAGAAAGCTGAAACCCGACACATAATCGCGTTAAGGTTAGGAGATTATAACATAAAGCTTGAAATTTCATCATTGATGGAATTTCTACTAAAAATCATGCTCAAGGATCAACCAAAATTGCCTAAGACCTGACTAGCAACAGGAAGTGTGGAGAAGATTTATAGCCTGAAGTGTTAAGCATATAGTTTTTGCCTAGTGACACTATGAGAAAGGATGATCGAGTAGGGTTGCATATGAAATGGACCCATTTGCCTGTCATAAAGCGTTCCAATGCCACGTTCAAGCTGGGCCACCATAAATTTAGCTTGGTTTCCTTTAGTCCTAAAACTTTTGAATCTTATATTTTGTTGCACAAGTTCTCATCTAACTAGGATAAGCTTGTTATGTAGTTGACTATTTAGCTAATAAAGCTACGAATACATTTATTCTAATTAGTTGATAAATGTCGAAAGGCCATAAAGCTCAATGCCAAACCTTCAAGCGGCCAACATAGCCTCATGACCTCCAAAGCAGGAGACTAAGCCAAATCAAATGAAACTTCATAAGGTATAAAACTCGGGTCAAATAGCTCAAGAAAAATGTGTCAACTTGAAGGAAAAACAATAAAAAAAGGAACGGAGAAAAAGGCAGATGATGGAAAGGGGAAGGATTGGAAATAAATACTGACAGGATAAAGATAAAGATTTTTGGCTAAGAAAAAAAGAACACAACATATAAAAAACTCCTCTTCAGAATAAGAGCAGACAACAATGGAACTAGAGGTTTGGCTTTTACTGTCCTTCCTTATTGTCTAATAAGCCAGAGCACTACAATTCATTGTATCCTAAACAAAAGACAAAGGGGTTTCCCCTTTACCTTCAAAGTTACCTCACCTCAGCATTAGTCTCTCTCTTCCAATGGTATTGGAAAGCTTCTCGAAGAGTCATAATAAACCAACAAGAATGAATTTCGTAGAATCAATTGCTAGACTATGTATAGTATAATCAAAGATAAATATTTGATTTGTTGTCAAAATTTGATATTGTTAGTCTTTGAATTAATAAAAACAAATCCTTATTCATTGCGTATTTTATAGATTAAAAACAGAAAAAGAATCATTACAGCCATCATAACCGCAACACCCACAACACGTACATGGCCCCTCACAGAGAAAGCATATTTATGTCAACAAAGTTCACATAGCAAAAGAACACCAAAAAGGGGGAGAATTATGCAATTGATTATGCAAACATAAAAATACAAGTTCACACATGAAGAATCAAGGAGAAAGAAATTATTCATATATGAGCAACGATGAGTGCCTTCCAAGCACCATTTATCAGCTGAAATCATGTCATCTTCCTCACCAATCTGAAATTAAAATAACAACTATTATGAACTCCCATTATGAGCTCTTCAAGAAAAGCAGTGAATGAATCATCATTCAACTAACTAGGGGAAGCAGCGCCATCACATGTGTCCCCGAAAGGAATGGACACCATATTTATTGAAAGCAATAAAGCATCTGCTTGTCCACATGTTTGAAAACTTTGCCATAGATAGACAACCATTAAGTAAGGTCATACCCCACATGACATTTCAGGAAGACACAAGTTCACACCAACTCATCAAGCATTCAAAATCATAATTTCTTAATTTCAAACTTTTTAAATTCTTTTTAAACCAAAAAATAGGTTTGAAATATAAGGGGCAATGTGAGTCACAAAACTCATCCACTCTTGAGGAACAATTTGAGTTGAACACCAGGCAAAATCTCTCAGGTGATTGAGTTAGCTAAGTTAGTTTAGCATGAGAAGCAAGAAACGCAAGACCCAATAATATAAGGTAAGCTAAAAGAGCTCGCTAGGGTAGAAGTACTCAAAAATAACTTGACTACTCCTTAGCTCAACACAGCACAACCAACCTAAAGCTTGAGTAGCACCCCCATAGTATACCCCCATAGTATTGCAAGGCCCAATTCCACAGCCTCCATTCAGTTCCACAGAAGCTCAACCCGACACAAATGAGAATTGAAAGTAGAGTACGATAAGCCAGATAAGACTGAGGTTAGAAGAGACCATGTGAAACACCCTTAGGAAAATTCAAAACTTCTTCAAGCATTTGAAGGACACATCCAAAATACAAAAGAGGATAATATAAGGGAGGGTAGGGCCTTGACAGTGAGCCACGCCAAAACCTAAGAAGGAACATAAGTTCAAATGAGGTAGCATTACATCCTAAAATCCTATATAAAGATCCTCAACAACGATCTCCATTAAAAGAAGGAATTTATATCCCAATTCTCATGATATGTACAACAATTAACATGAAAGAATTCTTTTAGAACCACTAGGAAAGTGTCTTCACTTGCAAAGGAGACCATCTTGGAGAGTATCTATATATACCCCTCAGTTGTTATAGAAGGATCTTTCATTCTTTTCTCTAACAAAGTATACAAGAGAAGCAAAAATTGCTGCTTTTATAGGAAAAGCTTCCAAAGCAACTTGCTTGTTCACTTTCTGCTTTCTTTCTTGTGCATCCTTGATCTACCTATCGTCAAATAAATCAGAAATGCCCATCTTTCCCACCTAATTGACCTCCAAACCCAAATCAAGCACTAAAACTAATAGATTTTGTTTGGTGTGAACTTTGATCTAAATTATATCCATTAAAAATGGGAAAAGATCTTCGCTCTTCAGGTTTAGGATTAACCCACATCCCAAATCAAATCATTTAACTAAGGCAACCATTAACAGTTTTTGTTTGTTGTGATCCCTAATCACCATTGAGAGCAAAAGCCAAATTATAGTTCCACATATAAATAGATATATTTATAGTTTTCACCCTTTCCCCTTCTCCTTTGAGATTATAACAGAAAAAAATTCTTATTTATGGATTTTTTTTTCAAAAATAAAGACAAAAACTATGAAGTGATCTAAAAGAAAAAAAAATAAAGCAAGGTCAAAGCTTTACGATCTTTTGAAATAAAATAATAAGAATAATTTCCTATGATTAAAATAGAGATAAGGGGAAAAATCCCTTTTATTACTTCAAATAGGTTTTAAAAACCCATAGCCATTTAGAACATTACATCTCTATTTATTATAATTTCAAGCCTCAACATCCTCTCCTTGATGTGTTTCAAGCACCATTAATATGTTACAACCTAATTTTTAGGAGAAGCTTTCTCCAAAACTTACAACCACAAAGTCCAACTTCGTACAGGAAAGACAAGGGTAAATAACTTGATTCATATCCCTAGAGATTGTTCACATCAATGTTTAAAGAGTGTCCATGCCTTGAAGCATCATAAGAAGATCTATGTAGTAGCAAGTTCAACATTGAAGTAAGACTTGAGCCACAACAAGACCAATGTTGCAAAAAGACATACACCGCAAAAAGACCACCACTAAAACTAAGGGTGTCAAAACAGGTTAGTGGGTTGGGTTTGGGTTTGGGTTTGACCCGAAATTGACTTGATCTAAATTCAGTTAATCCAAACCTGACCCATTTAATAAACAGATCAAAAAGGTGAACCCAAGTCCAACCCATTGGCGACCCGGATGACCCAAACCTAACATGATTACTCATTTTAATTGAAATTAAAAAAAATGGTAACTTGTCAACTATAGAGTTTAGGTTCATTGATAAAAAAATAAGAAACTCATATCAACAAGCAAAATATTTTAATGAAAAAAATTAAACGGGTCACTTTCGGGTCAAAATCGGGTTTGCGGGTCAACCCGAACCCGACCTGCCAATTAAATGGGTAGGAATTCCAGACTCGAATCTGACCTATTTGTTAAACGGGTCAACCCAAGCCTGGAATTTTTAGGTTCAAGTCCGGATTGGATCATTTAATGGCACCTCTAACTACAACAAGACCTACGCCACAACAAAGACTTGTATAGTAGCAAGGCTAACATCACAACATAACCCATATTATAGCCTTATGCCCAACAAGCCCAGTGCCACAACTCTCAAGATGTATGTCACAACACTCGAGACTTACACCACAAACCCTATCATTGCACACTTCTACAACATCTACCACCCACACATGAGGACCTATCTTGATGCCCTTAGCATCGCCTTTTCTAATTGCCTTAGCATCCCAATTGCATGAAATTTGGCTACCCTTGTATAGATTTCCAATAAAAAATGAAAGCTTTATAATTGGGCTAATCCCCGTAATTTTTTCCTCTCCTAAACTATTCTGCACAAAAACTCTTGTTTCACATTCTCTATATGATTGCTTTTGCGTATGAGTAGAAAAAAAGGCTAACACAATCAATATCGATCCTCATTCTCTGGAATTTGATTTCCTACACGCAACAAGACTTAATAAGTAACCCACCAAAGCCCATTATAAGTCTATACTAGCCCATAAAAATGATGGGATTTAGAGAGCTTGCTTAACTGGTCAATAGCCCATTTTACACCCATACTATAAAGGTTAATGCAAGTAGCCTAGCCTGCAAAATGAAGAGGACCTTTCTAGAACCTATGACTTCCCAAATCAAAACAGGTCAACCTAACCATTGTTCCTTAGCTAATAAATGTGATATTATAGTAAAATAATGAAAGCATAGCCAATGACATTTTCCTTGATTATACAATCATACCTTGATGATGAATGTGGGGAGTGCTCATTATAAGCCACTGGAGCGAAGATAAATGTTAAAAATGTACCACATAAAATTATCAACAGGATAGGTTTTAATGAGCGGAGCTTGCAGCATAAGCTTCTCTCATGACAGGATAATATGAACTTGCTCACGTCGTTGAAATCTCGGCTTCTCATGTGCCTTCTTTTGCTTGCATCATCACTGTAGTATGCCCACATAGATAGATTAGTCATTTAGTAACTTCAACTTGGAAAATATATATAATTAATAGTTTTATACACAAAAACAGTAAAGTATGGGCTGTCAGAAAAACAGACATGTAATCAAATTTAGAGAAGACCCACACATTTCCATAACATATCTAATTAAGCAATAACAGCCAACTAAAATACGGTCGTACAAAAGCTGGACTATTAACCAGAAGCACTATAACCATCACCAAAACACCAAGAGCAACCTGCATGGGAGTCTGCTCATGAATCCTTCAAATGTTAGAATTATTTTATTATCAAATGCTAATCCTAATAAGATTAAAAAAATATTTCAGCCATCAAATTCGCTAAGAAAATTTGTTAGAGACCCTTATTATATAAAACACACTAACTTAGTAGTTCTTTTA
Source organism: Dendrobium chrysotoxum (assembly GCA_019925795.1). Lineage (NCBI taxonomy): Eukaryota > Viridiplantae > Streptophyta > Magnoliopsida > Asparagales > Orchidaceae > Dendrobium > Dendrobium chrysotoxum. Next base: position 2,319,671 of record CM034313.1, read on the forward strand.
GCATAGCGAGACCCAATAGCTTAGTTACCTGTTGCACTCTCTTCACTGCAGGCATGTATTACAAGCATTCCTCTACTATAAACATTTCTCATAATAACCATTTATTTAATCATACATCCATTTTAATGTGCTCATGCGTGTGCATAGGGAATGGACATTTCTCCTCCTTAAAGCAGAATCATCATTCTCCCCATATATAAGTTTTGGTATTAATGCCTTATAATGCTAAATAGAAGATAGTTCATTCTCTGTAATATAATTAAAATTGGTGGAATCCATGACTATAAGAATCTTAAGACTATTTGATCATACAGCCAGTGCATAAAAATTTTCTCATTGCATGGCTCTGATTGCATGAAATGATAATTAAGACTTCAATATGCAATGTACTTCAAATGAATTGATATTTTATATACACGTTGTTGATGATATTTAGAGTATATTTAATGATTTTGATTGATGAAATACATGATTAAAATTAGACATTAAGTGGTCTTCTATAAATAGTCCAATTATCTTTGTTTGTTTTAAGGAGACGAATGTTATTCTCTAATATATATATATATATATATATATATATATATATATATATATATATATATATATAAAGAGAGAGAGAGAGAGAGAGAGAGAGAGAGAGAGAGAGAGAGAGAGAGAAGGATTAAATTGGTCCCTCAACTCTGTGTGAGGAGTCAAAGTAGTCCCCAACTCTTTTGAGTGACCAATTTAATCTCTCAACTCTTTAAAATGAGATCTTCTTAGTCCTAACATCAAATGTTAGAGTTATATGGTATTAAATGTAAAGATATTTTGGTCATTTTTAAGTAAACATTTATTAAATATAATTTTTAAATAATTATAATTTTAAAAAAATATTAAACATTTCTTTAATAAAAATAATTAATAATAATTTTAAGTTTAATTTCAAAAAATTTAGTCATATTTTATAAAATATGATATTTATTAATTTAGAGAAATCAAATGCAAATAGATGTTATTTTCAACTTAGTCATACATATTTTTACCAATAATATTTTATAAAATATGACTAAAATTTTTAAAATTAAAACAAATTATTATTAATTTTTTTTATTAAATAAGAGTTTAACAAAACTTTATTGAAAAATTATAATTGCTTGAAAATTATATTTAATAAATGTTTAATTAAAAAATAACCAAAATACCCTTATATTTAATACCATTAACTTCAATATTGAATATTAGGACAAAAAATATTCCATTTTAAAGGGTTGAGGGACAAAATGTCCCTCAGAAGAGTTGAGAACTATTTTGGTCCCTCACAAAGAGTTGAGAGATCATTTTGGTCATTCTCTCTCTCTCTCTTTATATATATATATATATATATATATATATATATATATATATATATATATATATATATATATATATATATATATATATATATATATAACAAAGACTAAAATAGAATGAATCTTAATTTATCATCAAATTATTATTATCTTAATCATTAATAATCTCAGGAAATCCATTCATTAGTTTTGTGTTTATTATTGTAATAAACTTCTCATGTTCATCGCTAAACCTAATCATTTGACAGTCAAGGTTTGTCGTAGGCCAACTTGTAATAGACTTAGTCTTTTTTATGTCAGCTCCAGGCCAAGCTCAGCCAAATCATAAGAACAAATGGCACAAACATATATGGCTTGGCAATGACAATGGCATTTTCGTGGACTGACTCAACCAGCATATAACAAATGAACTTGGATATCAAGTTTCATAACAAATTAAACATTCATTTAGCATGTGAAAAAAACAAGGATGATTGAAGGGCATCTCGAAGGCTTTTAAAAGCTTAGTTTTGCCATGTAACTAGATAATATTAACCATTATCTTAATCTTCCAACTCTTTTTACCATGTAACTTGATAATATTAATTATATACTAATATAAACTTGCATATATTGTATCTACGATATATAAACATCTGAAATGAAAATCATATAAAATACAAACATGCATGTGTATCTCTTGACACTCTGTAATTTTTAGTTTTTTACCATACACATGTTTTTGGCTGTATTATTCCAGAATTTAGATGAATTAGCACATACAAATGTATCTCTGAAAAATACAGGTCCCATATTTTGATAAGCAAGCACACCCGCAATCTATGCAAGGATTAGTGTAGTATTTTCTCATCCAACACAATTTAGTTAATTTTTTCTTATGGAACTATTTCTTTAATAAATTATAATAACCAAAGAGAAAAAAAATTATCTTTCTTCACAGAAGCAGAATTAATGTGATATGCACTACCATATATGATGAAATCTCACCCCACAAAAGTAAACAGGATGAGTTCTCACTAGAAATAGTTGTTGATGCTTATTTTCATTCCAAATTCTAAAAACCAAATTCGTATAATATATGCATGTATCAATATCCATCTAATACTTGTCCCATATTTTAATAAGAAGTAGATTACCACCAAAAATTCATGATTTTGATTTTAAAGAACACATAATCAAATTATAATGTGCAGGAGTAACACAAGTTTTCTCTCAATTGGAGAATACCCTTGTACATATGCATATATTTAGAAAGAGGTTAACTGCGAGGGAGTGAGAGAACATGAAGACAATTACTACATGGTCTGCATCTGGTAATTAAAAAAAGAGAGAAGAGGAAAAAAAATCATATAGAAAGAGGTTAACTGATTTTTATAGCCAATCAAGCTACAATGTTACGCTAATGGTGAATCTACCTTGTAAGATGCTTATTGATACCATCTGACGAACCAAAAATGTTTAAGCTTCCAAGGAAAATGATAAAAGAGTACCATAAAAGACACAGAGGAGGAGAGAAAGGTCATTACTTGGTCTCCAACTACCATTTTCAATCATTCCATCATACATATTTACTAGATCCATTTGAATCCTTATCTCAAAACAATTAAGAGGCTTGTTTTCAAAAAGCAAGCAAAAAGAAAATGTAAAGGTAAGAGACTTTCTCTAGCTAACCAATCTGCTTCAGTCACAAAGAACGAATAGACAGATAGATGGCTCTTCCATACCGTTTTCAGTTAGCTCTATATGTCCATTATTTAGTGCAGTTTCAATTGCAGTCATGTAAAATGCTTCTATTTGCAATGTTTATTCTGCACTGTACAGGACAAGAAACAATTCAATGATCACATATGGAGTTGATAAAGACATCCGACCTTGGAGAGTCTACCAGAGATGGGGCCGATGATCTACGATCACGATCGCATCGATCTACTTTTGATTATCATTATATTAGATTTATTATTTTATTATATTTTATGAGTTTTGTTGTATTTTTTCCGTTTATGCCCTCACTTAAGGGCTTAGTCATATGTATGCCCCAGGGGCAATTGAGTCTTTTGTATTTTCTTTATTGTATTGACTATTGAAAGCTTCCTCCTCCTCCTTTGAGGAGCTAATGAATGAAGATTGTTATGAAAATTTTCAGCCTTTGTTTTTTGTCTCTTATGTGTATGAGAGAGAGCTTTGGAGAGAACCCTAAGAGAAGGAATTGGATCACCCACCAGTTGAGGAAGCGTTCGGACCCGTGGTTATCTTCTATTCGCTACTTCCCCTCCTCCTTCCCCATCCACCACTGACAGAAGCACCTCCCACCCATCGGCCAAGCACTGTCCCCTCTCTTTCTCTCTTAAGCCACCGGCATTCAAAGTCCTCTCCCTCATTCAATCAACACCCACACCACATCTCTAAAGTCTCGCAGGTCAATTTTCCCCCACCTCCAAACCGCCAAAGCCTCTCTAGCCCTAACCCTAGCCGCCGGCCACATTCCCCCTCTCCAAGCCTCCACAATTCAAATTCCTACCTTGAATACCTTCCATATGCGATAAATCATAAACTAGGAAAGTTTAATTTCAGATTTCAAATTGATTTGGATTTGAAATTCTTTCCTAAATTGTGATGATCTACTTTAGGAAAGTTGCCTAAATCAAGTCCAATTAATATTCAAATTGGATCTGATTTAAATTATTTATTCCTAATTAAAGATTATCAATTAGGCAAGCCTTAACTCCCTTCCCCTAGCCCCACCCAATCCCATGCATGCTGTCGGCCCCTCCCTATTCCCCTTCCTCTCTCTCACACTAAATTCATTCCTTTTTGAGAGCCTCAATTAAGCCTCTCATTTAGGGATCTTCGCCTTTCCCTCCACTTACTTGAAATTCAACTTTCAAATCTCTAATTCCCTCTTTCTCCAAATCTGAAATCCAAATTCAGATTTTGGAAAAGGCTTGCCCTTCCTAGTCTTGGTCGACCCCTCCCCTCCTCTCGCCACAATTGTTTTGAAACTTCACCTAAGGAAGAGAGGGTAGAAGAAGTTACACTATTTCCTCTCCCACACTTTACAAACTTCTCCACCTATGTATGGCTGATCCGGAGTTCAACCACTGCTTCGTCTTCAACGATCAAGGCCAAGTTGACATCTTCAACTCACCGTTCTTCGACGTCAATCCGGAGGTTGATCAAACCGTAGAAGAGTATGTAAAGAGGATCATCTTCACCCTCTCCGCCGCCATCGACGAGCAACTTTTTTCCGTCCAGTGGCAGATTTAGGAAAATAGAGGTATTAGATTTGACTTATGTTAAGAAAGGTAGAGGTAGACCTAAAAAGACTTGGTTAGAAAATATTAGAAATGATCTTTCTCTATTAGATTTAAACGAGAATTTGACTTTGAACCGGACACAATGGAGAAAAAGGATTCATGTTGCCGACCCCACGTAGTGGGACAAAGGCTTGTTATTGTTGTTGTTGTTGTAGTGGCAGATTACTTCCAAGTCTTGAGCAAGGTGAACTTCTCCAACTCTTTTTCCTTCCTAAGTCTTCTCTTAACTTGTGGTTTCAATTGATTCATAAAGGTTATGCTAATCCCTTCCGCTAAGCCTAGTATTTTAGAGATTGAGTGAGTAGATCTATTTTTATAGTGACTAGTCTCGTTGTTAATTTAGGGATTTATCGTTGAAAGCCTGTCATGTATGCTATGTTTGAGTAACTGAATATTTTGTGATCTTAACTTACAGTCGTGTAACTTGGCCTAAGCTAATTCACCCTTCTTGTTCTATTTCGTGTCTAAATCACTGCAAGTCTTTTAATTAATTTTGTTCTATAACTTAAAGCGAGCAAAATCCTTAATTAACATCGCCTAATCATTTTCGTCCTGCACCAAGAGTTCACGTCATACTGAGACAGACTATTATGTTATCCATTCTACTTTGGCTTTATTTAACAATGTAGTCAACTTAATTGAACTTGAAGTGAACGACAACATACAATCTATATTTAGATATTGGTTGAATCTGCTTGATTTAAGCACAAGGCCGAGCAGGATATTAGAACACTGGTCTGAATAATTTGCCCCTAACTAGAAAACAAATTTCTACAAAATATCAGAAGTTAGAATTTACGTTCAAGTACATTAATGATTTTAAGTTCTTATATATGGAAGCCAAATTGGTGAAAATTTTATTTTTATTCATTTCCTGCGCTTAACATAAATGAAGTTTCATTTGTAAGCCACCTGTACACGTGGCATTTTATCATTAGTTTCTTTACATTCCCTCTGTACCTTCTTGTCTCTATTCGTGTATATATACACCATGTAACCGATGGCTAAAGTAATGAAAAAGAAAATTATCTCTGTCTCTCTCCGTTTAAAGAAAAGCCACAGCTCTCTTTTCAACATGGTATCACGAGACTAGGCTATCCTCCTTCCGCAATGCCGCCCTCCCCAGAATCCACCGCTTCGCAAGAACAAGTGGACAATCATCTCTCAGACGACACCTTCTCCTCTACTCCAATCCCCTCTTCTCTCAAATTCTTGATGAATAATGTCAAGAACGTTATAGCCCACCCTCTCACGGCGGAAAATCATGCGCTCTGGCGATCTCAAGTCGTCAAACTCTTCCGCGCAAATGGATTCGAAGGCTTCTTGGATGGCTCTATCCCCGCTCCCCCTCCTTCCACCCCAACCGAAACCGGTCAGAAAATCAACAATCCAGCCTATACCACCTGGACGCTACTCGACCAAAACCTTGCGGCTGCCCTCTACTCAGTCATTTCCCCCGCAATTCTACCCTACGTCCTCTCGGTAGATCGCTGCTCGGAGATCTGGACAACCTTAGACAGCAGACTTCAATCGTCTACAAGATCAAGAATCATTCAACTAAGAAATGAATTACATTTCTTATCCATGAAAGATAAGTCGATGACTCAGTACCTCCTCGATGTTAAATCAAAAGTAGATGCTCTCGCCGCAGCTGGAGCTCCGATCGAAGTGGAAGACGTGATCCACTACACACTAAACGGCATTCCCACCACATATCAAGCCTTTAAGACGGCTATCCGCACAAATCTCCGATCAGTGAGTCTCGACGAACTCTACACCCTCCTGTGTAGCGAGGAACTCAACCTCGTTCATGAAACAACAAGAGAATTTCAATCACTTCAAATCGCCGGCAACCAGACCGCCCTCACTGCCGGACGCGAAAAGGGTCGTGGGCGGACGTCCTATACACGATCAAGAAACAATACCAGACAACAGAACCCTGTACCCACAACTCGTGGACATAAACCCAATCGTCCCTCCATAACATGTCAAATTTGCGGAAAATGGGGCCACTCCGCAATCAAGTGCTGGCACCGCCACGACGAACAGTACAATATCGAACCAACCACTGCCTTATTCACCTCGCCATCCACCTCTTCCTCGGCTGAATGGTTTCTTGACAGTGGTGCATCCACTCCCTCACCTCCGACTCCACTCAAATACAACAATCTCAACCCTATCAAGGATCTAGCCAAGTCATTCTCGGAAATGGACATCATCTTCCGATCCACACCACGGGTAAAGGCATTCTCCCTACTCCAGCAGGTACCCTCAAACTCGCTAATCTCAATCTTGTCCCTAATCTATCCTTCAATTTGTTATCTGTTCACAAATTAACTTCCGACAACAATTGCGTTATAACATTCTCTTCTCATGGATACGAAATCAAGGACTCGACGAACAACCGCCTTCTTCTCACGGGTCCGTCTATTAACGGACTATATCCACTTCACATACAGCAACCTTCGGCCTCTCAAAAATCCCAACTGGCTCTCATATCAATACAGCACGTTCCGGATCTATGGCATCGTCGTCTGGGACATCCTTCAGCTCAAACTCTCACAACCATAGCACGTACTCATAGCAATGTTCACATACCCTCTAAAACCATCATGTGTAATTCTTGTAAAATGGCTAAAAGCCATCAACTACCCATGCAAAAGTCTCAAACTGTAACTTCTGTTCCTTTTTCTTTAGTGCATTCTGGTATATGGGGACCGTTTCCCATTGCCTCAAATCAGGGTTTTCGTTACTACATTTCTTTTATTGACGATTTCTCTAAATACACATGGGTTTACCCTCTTACTCACAAACACGAAGCGTTTACTAAATTCATCGATTTTCAACGAATGGTGGAACGTCAATTTACTCATAAACTTCGCATCATTCGCACTGATAATGGAGGAGAATTCATAAACCATAAATTCAAGATTCATTGCAGTCAAACCGGCATAATACACCAATCCACCTGCCCTCACTCACCTGCTCAAAATGACGTCGCCGAACGCAAGCACCGCCACCTCATCGAAACCACTCGCACGCTGCTAATTCAAGCTTCTTTACCTCAAAACCTTTGGGTCGATACTCTTCTAACAGCGAACCACCTAATTAACTGTCTACCTTCTCCTAACACCCACTCCAAATCTCCATATGAAATTCTCCACGGCACACAACCAAACTACAGCAAACTCCGTGTTTTCGGCTGCCTCTGCTACCCTTGGCTCAAACCTTACTCACCAAACAAACTATCCCCTCTTTCCCATCCTTGCGTGTTCATAGGCTACGCCACCCACCAAAAAGGCTACAAATGCTTAGATCCCATATCCAATAGAATCTATACATCCTGCCATGTCATATTCAATGAAAATATTTTTCCCTACTCAAATCAATCGGTTCACTCTTACTACCATCCCACTACAAACACCCTAACCCCTCCTCTCCTGCTCGTTCCCACCACCAGCCTACCCAACTCAATTACTAAGAACACCAAGCCTCCGTCAATTTCCAACTCTCAAACTAATCATATATCTCACATTTCGGATACTTCATCCAGACAATCAAAACCTCCGGACCCGACTCCCAGCGCCAGTCCCTCCACTTCGGTCTCAATTCCATGTCACTCCCTTAATCCTACTAATCCTTCCCTCCCTCACAGTACATCCACCAAGCACAGACCTTCCCACCATATGATCACTCGGCTCAAAAGCGGGAACTCAAAACCCAAGCAAATCTTCAATTTAGCTCACACTCTCCAAAACATCGAACCCACCACTTATAATCAGGCAGTTAAATCTGAACAATGGCGATATGCGATGTCCCAAGAGTTCCAAGCTCTCCAAGCTCAAGGAACATGGGAACTGGTACCACCTACAGCATCACAAAACATCCTTGGCTCAAAATGGACTTTTCGCATTAAATACCATTCCGACGGCTCCATCGCTCGTCACAAAGCTCGATTAGTGGCAAAAGGATACAATCAAGAGCATGGCATAGACTATACCGAAACGTTCAGCCCCGTCGCCAAAATGCCAACAATAAGAGTTCTAATCCTTCTTGCTCTGCATTACAGCTGGACCATACACCAGCTCGACGTATCAAATGCCTTTCTCCACGGCCATCTCTCTGACACTGTTTACATGCAACAACCTCCAGGATTTCAAGACTCTATTCACCCCAATTACGTATGCAAGCTGAAGAAAGCCCTTTATGGTCTCAAACAATCTCCTCGGGAGTGGTATGCCACTCTATCCAACCACCTGATCTCATACGGCTTTCAAATCAGCTCATCAGACCATTCGCTTCTCACATATAAATCGGGCAACACTCGCATTTACATCCTCATCTATGTCGACGACATCCTCCTCACAGGTAACTCCCAACCTGAAATCAACAAATTATTATCTAATCTCCATTCTGTTTTTCAGATGAAGAACCTCGGTCCCTTATCCCAATTTTTGGGAATTCAAGCCATTCGAACTCATACAGGGATCCTGCTACATCAACAAACCTACGCCAGAAAAATTATTGAAAAAGCAGGCATGGGTCAATCAAAAGCCGTCTCCACTCCTGCCTCATGCAAAACCACTCTCAACTCCAAATCTCAGGAAGTATCGGCGAACCCTCAGCTATACAGACAACTCATCGGCTCACTGCAATATTTAACCTTAACTCGCCCCGACATTCAATTCGCTGTGCAACAATTATCCCAGCATATGCAAGCTCCGCTCAACCTTCACTTCGACTCCCTCAAACGTCTCCTCCGCTATATTCAAGGTACCTCCGATATCGGCATCCCACTTCACAAAAACAACCTTACATTAAGTGGATACGTCGATGCCGATTGGGCCAGCAACAACCATGACCGGAAATCTATCTCCGGCTATTGCAACTTTCTCGGTAATTCCCTTATTTCCTGGCAAGCCAAGAAACAAAACACAATCGCCCGATCGTCAACAGAGGCAGAGTACCGCGCCCTCGCATCCGAAGCCTCTGAAGTACTGTGGCTCCGACGGCTTCTTGACGACTTTCATCAGCCTCAAACCTCCCCTACCACCGTCTACTGCGACAAAACATCAGCCATAGCACTTGCCAACAATCCAGTCTTCCACACTCGACAAAGCACATCGAGGTAGACTGCCACTTCATCCGCGACTGCATCAGGAAAAAGCACATCTTAGTTCATCACATCTGCACCACCGATCAAATTGCAGATCTCTTTACCAAACCTCTCCCAACTCAACGATTTCAATTTCTGTCTACCAAACTCACCGCAGCCATGCAGCCATTCGTTTGAGGGGGGATGTAAGCCACCTGTACACGTGGCATTTTATCATTAGTTTCTTTACGTTCCCTCTGTACCTTCTTGTCTCTATTCGTGTATATATACACCATGTAACCGATGGCTAAAGTAATGAAAAAGAAAATTATCTCTGTCTCTCTCCGTTTAAAGAAAAGCCACAGCTCTCTTTTCAACATCATTTGCCTTAAACTATGATATGAAATTACATGATTCCTAGAAGAAAACTGATCCATGCTTTTTTTAAGGTAAAATAACGAAATTGTACAACACAATATAATAGGCAAAAGCATGCTTTTTCAACAAAGTCAAGGCTACTAAGGATAAACTGATCTAGAATCACATACTATGAATTTTCCCCATACAAAATTGTTAATATCTGTAAATATTTATAAACTATGAGCTTGCAGAAAGAAAATTTAAAACAAACAATATTTAAAAATGACAAAAATGTAACTAGAACATGTGCATATCAGAACTTCATGGAGTAACCAGAACCTTCATGGTGTACATTGACCATAATCCAGGAAATTTAAATAAAGAAAGAAAAATATAACTAGTTGAGACACAAAACCATAATGTTAAGGAAATATCTATTTTAAAACATAAAAAAGAAATTTCCATACAAAAAACTAAACATAATGGGAAAAAATGACAACAAATAAGAATAAAAGTAAAGCAAACTACTATAAGAAATCCTAAACTTTACGCGCAAGTAAGCTCTTCGATGCCACCTGGTGAATCAGGTAGCTGAACAGTCTAAAATATATATAAAAAAATGAAGAATGTCATGACCGAATCCTAGGGTTGATATTTTAGTCTATAAACAGTAAACACTAGATGGAAAGAGTTCATAAATACAAAGGCAAAGCATTTATATGGCAAAAGAACTAAAATAGGCTGCACTCGAAGAACTCACAAATTCACAGCGGGCCTATGCCTGCCCTCCACAGGACCAGGAGAACCACCCACCAGAGCTCTCATGTCGCGCTACCAAATTCTCACCAAGGAAGGACTTCACCCCGTCAATCAGCACAAGCATACTTGATTTCAATGCAAGCATGTGTGGAGCACAGAACGAGCGCCGCCATGGTTGCAAGCATCTCAATCAGTCAAGATAAAGTGTGAAATGGTACCAGTAACATCGCTTAATGTACAAATCCAATAACATTCGAACAAGATGAAAACGAAGACCTACAGCAAAGGCTATTAAATTAGTAATTGAGTACATTATGGTAAAAATGCCTACTAATAAAGGATACTGTAGCTTGACTTCAACAACGACATGGGATCGACAAGGAAAAGATTTATCGAGGAAATAGCGATTGAACAAATAGACACGATGGAAATCGACAGAAAAAAGTAATAATTACTGGATCAAGAATTGGATTTAGAGGGCTTCTGCAAGTAATTTTCAAGCTCAAATGCTGCTGCAACTCTTGTAGAAATATAAAGATTTGGGGGAAACGGTCCCGTGGAAATAGGAAATGGACTGTTGCGCGTGAGATTTGGTAAATCGGGTCAAAAACAGGAATAGATTTACTGATTTAGGCTTGGTTGAGATAGTTTTCTGTTTTTAAAATAATTTTTTAATATAAAAAATTAAAAAAAACAAAAAATACTGTTTTAAAAAATAATAAAAAATTATGATAAATTAAATTTAATAAATAAAAAATAATTAACAAAAGAAAAAAAAGGGAATTACAGTCTTAAGACATGAAAAATAGTGTTTTTAAAAATTATTTGAAAAAAGAACATAAAATAATTTATTAGTGTATTAAGAATTCAGACTTTAGCCTATTTTCTATACATTTAGAATTTATTTGATTTGGATGATTGTAAATACATGTTGCATATGAATCTTTGCCTACCTCTCGCTGCCACCGCCACTATTCGCTGCTCATCGCTTGTCGCCACCAATCACACTCCGCCAGCGCCACTACTCACTGCTCATTGCTCGCCACCACCAACTACGCTCACCTTTGACTATTTAGTATATGCTAATATTATTGAGTAATATTGTATATATTATGTTTATAATTAGTTAATTTTATAGTTACATAATATTCAATATTGTGTTATCGTTACTACTTTATACATCATATAGACAATATTGTGTTTGGGTTTTGAATTGGAAGAATTTTAAAAGAATTTCACAAGGGCGCCTTCTCGTCAAATTCATCTCTCTTATGACGTGTCTATGTACTCCACACAATGATTGATATATGCATCATTCATTTCAATTCATATTATTTCATAGTCATAGGAATATTGTTGGTTTTTTCGATAATTGTTATTATTGACTACTTGATGCATGTCAATTGAATCATTAACCATCACATTTCATATCATATGCCAATAGATTGGTTCATTATCAATCATGTTATGCATTTCCCTAACTTTAATCTCATATACATAGTACATTCCACTATACACCACATACATCTAGAGTTCCCTCCAATCATTAAGTAGAACTCATCAACTTGTCCTACTATAAGGATTATCTTTAAAGCTACCAAATTAGATCATTGTTTCATAACCATTAAGTTCGTCAAGCACATCGTATGACGCATACCATCATTTAATGAAGTAAACAAGTTGCAGGCATAATTGTATATCTAGTATATATATATATATATATATATATATATATATATATATATATATTCACTTAATAATTTTATGCCCATGTAGAGAATGACTTCATATAAACTCCATTGCATACTAAAATATGTGTAGCATGCATTGCATGACATAAAAACTTGCCATAATTTCATAAAAGCCATCATCACTAATGAACAACCATTTTACATAAATGTTAAGAAAATGTAATAAATTCCATGTCTTTATCAATGATCATATGAACTTACATGATTAAAATAGTAATCACATTTCTATTCGTATTAGGTTTTCATGCATCACATGAATCTATGAAAGTATTACAAGAGCTATAAGGGAGCACTATTTAGAATATTTCATCAACATAAATCAAATTTCTTCTAACAATACTCATAATTATAATTGAATTCAATTTCATAAAATCTCCATCTCAAATCATGATACAAGAGAAAAAATATGGATTTAATGATATGTATGAGGGGTATCCTACCTCACAAGGATGAAAATTGATAAGGGATTTAGCCTTCACCAAACATACCTTAGCCTTCTCCTCTTATTCTTTCCTCTTACCCTAATAGTAATCTCACTTTCTCCCCACTTAAAATACTATAAAAATGGATAATTATTGCTCAAAAGGAGTTAAATATAAATTTGTCTCAAAGTGCAACCTCTATAAACTTATAGGAAAAGCAGTTAAGTCTAGCACTAATTTTTGTCCATTCAAATATGATATTGATAAAATTATGAAAAAAAAATTGTTTAATATTCTACATTAAGTTTACTTCAATATGTTATAGATGGAAAATAAAATAGGGATCAGGTGACTTCATCAAAGTTAATCATATAAATAAACATCCATTATATCATATAGTTATTAAATAATTATATAAAAATATTATTAGCAAATTGTATGCATGATAGTAGATTTATGAGTGATATGGAGATCACATGCACGATTTGATTCATATGAAATGGTTATGGGCTTCAAAAGATCTTCAAGTTAAAAAACAAAAATAATGTGATCGCAATGAATTAGAATAAACCTAACACAAGAATTACTTGAAGATAGATTTAAAATATATCCAAGAGATTTTCTCATAATTATATGGAGGATTGAACATGGTTTATTTAGTTATGGGGGTTCAAGAATTCCCATATATTTAAGCCCCATGATTAATTATATCATAGATGTGATACACAATAGCAGTCTTGATTAAGATTAGTTTGCTTGCATTCTTGTAGCTTGATACATAGAGATAACATTCACTTACACAAGGGTTTAGAGATTGAGATCTTTCATTAGAGAGAAAGGATACCAAGGATTTAGAATGCCAACCAAAGGAAGGATCAGTGAGCACTTAAGGTTATAAGAGAGAAGGTATAAAAGCGGTATGATGGTGCTGGGCCTATGATGGTTTCTGGTGCTATGAGGCAAGCTTTGGTAAGGCCTTAAGATAGTTTGAGTAAACATTTATGGTTGTTGGAAAAGTGGCAGAGATGATGTGGATAGAAATTACTTTTATAGGCTTCTTAAAGGGGTGGGCTTGGCTATAGTTAGTTGGGTGCATGCTAAGAGGGGATAATGAGTATTTATAGTTTTAAATTATATAGAGGATTGCTTAATCTGTTGGAGGGGTCGAGGTGGCTATAGTGTTTGTTAAAATGATGGAAACTTATGTGTTAGGATTAAGGTTTGATGATGGGAGTAAAGTCATGGGCTATGAAGGTGTCTTGGGATTATTAAAGGGTTATAGAGGAAGATAAGAAGGCAATGTCAAAACCCAAGCACTCTACAAGATCCGCTAACGGGACATGTCTTATCATGTTGAGCATTAACAGGCAATATATTATCAAGATTTAGCTTTAAAAATTGTTCAGATTATCTTCCAACATACATCTTAAAATAAATAATAGACTATAGAGCTACTAAAATATCCAAAGGATTGAGAATAAACTAATCAAGAAGACTTGCTTTGCATTTATCATAAAAAATATCTAAACAAAATATACACTACAGTACATGAGTGCAGAATATAGAGAAAAATAAAATATAATGAAAGCTAGCTATAATTGTACACAAATCAAAGAAGAATATATATATATATATATAGTCTCATATCAGATCCTGAACAGCTACTCAACCAGATCCTTCCTTTTTTCCAGACCCTAAAAATAGAATATAAAATCACAGTGAACTAAAACAGCTCAGCAAACCACAAATATCGATCTAAATTTTTAAATATTTCTTTCTATTAAACATTCACTGAGTATCAAAAGCGAAACTGAGTATAAAAATAAATACAACTATTGAAACTTTAAACAAAATACACAAGCACTTCATATATCCTTTTCAATAAACATAGTTCAATAACTTTGAGTAACACACAGAGTTCAACAACATTAAAGTAGAATGCACATATAATATTAGAATAGAACTTCCCCCACCCCTTTCAAATCTCTATAAAATCACTCATTTCAATCAATTAAGCATAATCAATGCATTGCAATGAATAATACATAAATAAACACATTCCAAAATTTATCAAAATACCCTAACGGTAGGCAACAAAAAATTCTACTGAGCAAAAATAATTTGTTTTTAAATAATGAAATTATCAGAGATGGTGTGGAGTATTATTTTAAGACTTTAATTGTACTATAATATTATTTTTCAGAATTTAATTTATTTTATTCAATAAAAATTGCATATATTTCAAAACCCTCGGTTCAAAATTTTTAGAAAATATTCAATATATTTATAATCTCACTCTCTATAACATATAAAAAATTACGCAATGAAAGTTTACTAGTGCAAAGTTATTCTCATTTTTTGGTAACTAAAA
The DNA here is from genome assembly GCA_019925795.1 of Dendrobium chrysotoxum. Classification (NCBI taxonomy): domain Eukaryota; kingdom Viridiplantae; phylum Streptophyta; class Magnoliopsida; order Asparagales; family Orchidaceae; genus Dendrobium; species Dendrobium chrysotoxum. The sequence goes on from CM034313.1 coordinate 2,335,074, forward strand.
TATAAATTTAATCAAAAATTAAAAATATATATTTTTTAAAAATTGAGATGGGCATAATATGACATACCTCGATCCGGACAACTTTCAAAATTTGGCCGACGGCTAAAAATGACCTGAAGAGGCCTAAATCCCTTTTTCCTCTCCAAAATCACACACTCTCTCTTTCTTCTTCGACTACCAAAATGAGCAAATGGAATGGAATAATAGAATTTAATATATTTAAGTGCAAAAAATTGCCTAGTACCTCGACGCCACTATTTGAGCACCACGGTACTAGTTCTAATTCCAAAAATCAAAGAGCATAACACCAAGGCACAAAAACACCCAACACCTAGGCGCTCTAGGGAAAAAATTTTAGATTTCACCAATATGCATTCAAACGCCTAGAACCCACTCTAGAACGCATGCAGAACATTTTCATACACACATATCATTCTTAAACATATATAAAAGAATTTAAAATATAGTGATTCAAGCAATTACCTCTTTCAAATCGAGTCAGAATAAGATGAACTGAATGCTGAATCTAGAGGTTTCACAAATAGCTAGTGTAACAGCCCAAACTCTTAACTATCGAGATGTTGTCTACTTTGGCCTAAGGGCCTCACGATTTTGTCCTTTTGGTGTAACTTCCGAGGAGGTCTCCCATCTCGGGATTTCTCCGGAATGAGCACGCTTAACTGCCAAATTTCTTAATAAAATTTTGACTATTACACCAAAATGCACCTCAATGTTTAAGAGTTTAACTTCTTTTACTTAAGGGGTTTTATAATATCTCCCACTTAAGTAACTGATGTCCTCATCAGCATCCTTATCTTAGAATCATCTACCAAGCATATATGATTCTAGAGATGGCCCCTATAATTTTAAGTGGTGACTCCCACCACGTAGCACTTTGTATCATACAGGGTTCAAAAGGTGGCTCCCATGACGTAGCATTTTATCTTGCACTTTATCTTGTATGGTACTTAGTTTTCATCTTCTTGCTGATGTATTACTCTAGTACCATTTGTAATAGCCCAAACTCTTTACTATCAAGATATTATCCGCTTTGGCCTAAGGGCCTCACGGTTTTATCCTTTTGGTGTAACTTCCCAGGATATTACTCATCCCAAGATTTCTCCAGGATAAGCATGCTTAACTGCGAAGTTTTTTAATAAAACTCTGATCAATACACCAAAAGATGCCTCGATGTTTAAGAGTTGAGCTTCTTTTACTTAAGGGGTTTCATAGTTAGTGTCAGGGTTTGTTGATATATTGATAGATAAATAAAAGAGGAATATAAAATACAAGTAGGGTAAATAGATAACTCAATACATTTCTCCAATGTTTAGGACACCAAGCTCCCCAAAATTTGTAATCAACAAAAAAAAAAATTTAAAATTCATTTTAATTTTAAAAGAGAGATTGGATAGTCTATATAAAGGAAAAGGAGTACAAAATATATAGGATAATGTATTAAAGGGGTAACCATGCCAATTATGGAAAGGAATTATTTTCATATGAATGTAATATTTTTACTTACTTTATATAACTTACTGGATATGAAATATTTTAGGAAAAAATTAACTAAGTTTTGTGATCTCATGTTGCTTGCAAAAATAAATCAAGGGGCTAATTCTGGCTATCATAAATTATGGAGTGTTCTTAAGATTAAGCACCATATGATTCCAACGATAAATGGGCTAAATAAGCTTGAACCAAATATCTTTTCCTTAAATTTTATAGTTTAATGATAATGTTTAAGTTGATGCAGTGCCCTAATTTGTGATCTTGTATTTATATTGGGGCCACATCAATTTAGTTATGCCATACATAATTTTCTTATGTAGATCTAAGGCTAATGTTGTTATGCCTCAAAATTTAATTTGAAAAAATTATTTCTTTTATCTTTTACTAGAAACCAACAAGAGCGATATAAGTTCATTTATTAGTAATAAAATCATATATCAGTAAAAATAAATTTTATTGATCAAAATATTCATATATATTTATATTCATTGACAAAAAAATTATGTACAATACTCATAAATCATACAATCACAACACATTCTTTCATTCTTGAGTAGAAAAAAATAACTAAAATAAAAACGAGTTGAACTTTAGGAATCCTAATTAGCTTCATACTCTTAAATCTCTTCCATACCTGAAATCATTTAAACTACATATAACGAGCTAAACAGCTTAGCAGGTCACTAAAATTCTATAATTGAATTCAAAACACGATAAAGATGCAGTCTGCATGTCATCAACCAATTCATATAATAACAGTTATATGATCAGGAAATCAGTACACAAATAATAAAGCTCGCCAATTCATAATAGTAACAGTCATATGATCAGGAAATCCGTACATAAATAATAAAGCTCACCCTCAGTAACAGTAAAGTCTTTAAAGCAATAAAATAATACAATACAAAGAGCAATAAAAGAAACCAGTAATCTTGTAACCCAGTACAAGCATCAATTCAATGAAATAGTGGCCAATCATATCATAACAATACTGTTCAATCACTAAAGAAATAATATTAATCGGTAGAACCATGATCTCGATAAATTGTCATAATCACATAAATGCAATAAAATCATATGCAAGAGTATATACCATATCTAGCATTATTTATCAATATCAATTCAGTATTTTAGTATATGAACGAAATAATGCATTTTAAAATATATAAAAATATAGACAATGGCCTAGCATTGCGACGCTAGTTCATATTCCTAAAAATCTGAGATTATAACACTGAAATATTACTATTTGGCGTCTAGTACTGTAACAGTGCTACGACGCTCAGACACCCAACATTGTGGCGCTCAAATAGTAATATTTTTTTAGATTTTGCTAAAATTCACTCAAGTCCCTTGAGCTCATTCTATAGCACATGCATCCTTTTTCAAACATTAAAACACTTCCAAACATATGTCAATAGGTTCAAAACAAAAAATTTCAAATCTTTACTCTTTTAAAATTTTAAATTTTTAACTTTTTACTTTTTTGTTTTTACAAATGTAGTCATCCACAAGATTATGTGTACGATTCCCCATATTTATCTTAGTAATATATGTGTCTTTAGAAAAAAGGTGGGGTGTTTGTAGTCATGGGAACTTCATCTTTAATAATGTCTTCAAGTGTTGTAAAATTTGGGTGGAGAGGAACTTGTAATGATTGATCTTTGGCTCATTTAAGTGAATTATTCTCTAGCTTGGTTCGAGACTTCATCACTCATCAATATGGCAAATTATCTTCTATAAGGAAAGGATGACTAATAAGAAACATAGTAAGAGTAATTTGATGAAATAAGTTTTTAGTCAAAATTAGATTGAACCATAAGAATTTACATACATCCTTCAAATTTTATGGCTACAAAGCATTCAAGATAAATACAAATTAAAATAAAGTTATCTTCATTATATTCATTTGATGAAGACTTTAGATTAACAACTATTCTATATTTATAATTATTCATTTCAATTTATTATTGGACATGTGCATAGACTGTGAAAAATATGTGCAAATGAAACTGCAACTTAAGAAAATGAATAATATGGAATGCCATTTAGATTGAGGTTTCATTTGGGACAACTTTCGTACTGCTTCTAAAAGCAGCTTTCTAAGTAGCTTTCTAGTACAAAAAATAAATTTTTGTACTAGAAAGCCGCTTTTAGAAGCAGTAAGAAAGCCATCCCAAACGAAGCCTAAGAGGCATCTTAAGCAAAACATCTAATTTTTTGTTTAAGGTATGCTCTTGGAGTTGATTATATAATTAGGAAAATTTAATAATGGTGATACAATGATGATAGTTACGACATGTTTTATCTCTTTCATAAGCTGCTCATTAGAGGAACTATCAATCAATTCTATTAAAATATTGGAGACCTTATACCATACCATTATCATACTAAAATATGTAGAATGCTTTGCATGGCATTAAAATATGGTAGTTTCATAGACATCATCTTCACTAATAAATGAATAATTTACAGAGCAAAGACATTTAATATCACAATCCATGTTATGATAACATAAAAAAATCATATATTTATGTAGTACATATCATCTCATATGTCTTATGGTGTTCCTCTCTGTTGAAATTTAATTAAATTTGATGATCCTAAATCTGCCGACAAGAGAAGTGTGTTGATGCATTATTGTTAGTATGATTTATGTGTTTTACAAAGCAACAAATACAGTGAAAGAAGAAACTAGACATAAAAAGTGGAAAAGAATCTTGAATTAATTTTTGAGAGACCAATTTTTTGACTAGAATATGAGCTGAATCGATACACAGTTGTTCATTATCCATTGGAATTAATATTGGCTTGGCTTCAGTGGAATATGACACTATGGAATTTATCAAATGGTGCATGTATAGACATTCCTAAAATAAATGGAAGTATAAATTTATGTGGCAATAAGAATGCTAATATCATATATGTTGTGATGCAAATAGAAATGGCGGGAAGGTTCTGAATAATTTACACAGTTTTGTGTAAGTGAAGAAGGCTTCAGTGGCCGCTAATATTTCTAAATAGTAAGTTATCACTCCAAGGCAAATTGATCAGTGTCATCCCTTGAGGAATTGAACGTGACCATGTTATGATAATGGATATTAGAATCCATTTATTCAGACATTTGCTTCATTATTTTATTTAAACTAAATTAGATAAGCAAAGAAAAAAAAAAAGTAACCGCAGCACGTCGTCTTATCGACGTCGTCGAAATGGCCCTCGTCGCTGGAACAACCGCTGATCAAATACTTAAAAGGACAAAATAACTGAAGGCGAGGAGGGACGTTCACTTGCATTGAGTTATCCAAATTGTTTCTAAAAAAAAAAAAAAATCGAGCACAGGGCTTCTTCCTTCCGGTTTTTGAAGCCCAATTGGAATCCCAAGTTTGGCCGCCTCCACTTGGTTCGATGTCGGCCTGCCTCCATCCAGCATACACGGTACCTGCTTCCAATAGAAGGAAGAAATTCTGCTCACAAGTCTTCCGTTTGCAAGCAAGTCCTCCGTCCATCCCTTTCTTCCGTGCGAGAGAATCAATTCTTGTCTCTTCTGTGGCTTTCAAACTCCTGCACGCATTCGGCCACTAGTTTGTCCGTATACAGAGCCGAACTCTCTGAGCCCATTTTTTTTCCCGTCCGTTCCTCTCTCTGATGCTTTTTGATTTAAAAAAAAAAATCAGTAAAGGAATGTATTAAGTGTATATGGCAGTGATTACAATTATTATAATATACATATAAAATAACGTAGTTCTAATTATAAAGGAAGTATATATTCCTGTCAATCAAACTTCCTTTATAATTATAATATAAAGTAAGGGATTAAGTGTATATACAGTAATGTGTATATAAATGTAACCAAGATACATGCATCACAACCATCAATTGAAGGTTGAAGGAAGTCCCGGGGTTGATATGTCCCCCGAAGCCCTCGGTCGTCGAGCTAATCCGACCGAGGGATTGAAGACTTGAAGACCCAATCTCCTCGCCGTCGATTTGATCCGGTCGAGTCGAGCCAAAAGGGCAAATGCCCTCCTTACCTCCCGGCGCCGGGGAGGGGACGCCGGGAGGCTGCCGAAATTTCGTCAGAAAATTATTGGACTTAGACAAATTGGAGAATATTCATTTGAGCAAATTTAATTAATATGACATGTTACAATTAAAATTCAAAAGGCCAGTCAATTGAAATTTAAATAAACAATAATTGATTAACTGATCTAAAATTTAAATCATTTGAAACTTAAATTTTAAAATTCGGATAAACTTAATACTTAAATCAGAAACCTTAATTTAAAGCTTATTTAAAACTTTAATTAATTAAGTCAATTAATTTAAAATCAATGAATCAATAAAAATCAATTTAAATTTCTAAACCAAAATAAAATCAATGAGAGAGTTTTAAACAGTTACATAACTATTAAAAAATTTAAAATTAACTTGAATCTGAATCAATTTATTAAATAAAAGAGAATAAATAAATAAATAACTTTAAGATACTTTTAATTAAAATAAACAAATCCAATTTAATTAACAAATCAAGCAACTCATAATCAATTGGTCTAATTTCAATTTAAAATAATTAACTTACCTTAAGGTTTTGACTGAATTAACTTAACCTAAATCAAAATTAAATTTTTCTGGACAAAATAGTTTCAAACCAAATTTAAATTAAGTTAAACTAAATAAGCAAAATTTAATAAATAAAATACTTTAACTAAACAAATTTAATATTAACCTAATTAATTAAATCAATTTAAATAACTGAATAGATAAATTGGATTTAACGGAAATGGCTAAGCTAAAACCTAATAAAATTAAACTTGAATTTAATTAAATGAGCTAATCAATTTAATTTGAATAATTGAATTTAACATACTTATAATTTCAAAATACATTTACAACTCAAAATAATAAATTGAACAATTGATTTAAATTAAAACTTAATTTCAATTAAAATTTATTTAATTAATTCATAATTAATTAAAGCGATTAAAATGAATGCATAAATGAAATGTTTTCAATAGTCCAGTCTATGTACAAACTACTGAGTAGCTCTGAAATACAAGTGCTCTCCAAACAACTCTTTGGTAGCTCTTAAACTGACAATTCTCCAAAGAGCTACAACTCTCCAAACAAATCAAATAGCTCTCTAAACAATTCAAACACCTCTCCAACTAAGCAAGTTCTCCAAAGCTCTCCAAACAACTCAACAAACAACTCACAAACAAGCTTAAGCTCACTTAGACCCTCAGTTGTAGTCTAAACTGCATCCACCTGAGAGTTCTCTAAACTGCTGGCTAGGAGAACCTGCAAGTAAACATGCAAAAGTCAGCGTATCAATAAACAAGATTAAACTAATGCTGAAAGTAGTAAACTAACTACTGTAGGCAAAACAAAGTGCTTGAAAAAAAAAAGAAAAAAAAAGTACGAGCACTAAGCAAACAACAAGCACACTACTAAAAGCTAGGTAGAAAACAACCACTGGCAAGCAAGTGTTAAAACCACCGTCTAGTGTCAAAACTAGCAAACGACTACAAACTGATAGGCAACTTCTAAGGAAGCCATAAGACCTATCCAACCAAAGATCCCTGGGCTACTTCTAATTTAAGCAGTAAGACCCACACATACTAGGGAACTTCTAAATGAATGACCCTAGATCGTAAATCTACAAACCCCTTAATTGGGCATCTTAGCCTATAGGACTAAGCTGTAAGACCCACTATTTGGGCTACTTCTAAGTGAAGCAGTAAGACCCACGCGTTAGGGAACTTCTAAATGAACGACCCTAAATCTAAAAATCAGATCTCCCAGACATCCTAGTCTATAAGGGCTAGGTTGTAAGACCCATCATCGGGCAACTCCTAATTGGAGCCATAAGCTCCAAACTAAACAAACTAACGCGCAACTTCTAAGGAAGTCGTAAGCCCCAAACCAAACAAACTAACGGGCAACTTCTAAGAAAGCAGTAAGCCCCAAACTAAACAAACTAACGGGCAACTTCTAAGGAAGCTATAAGCCCCAACCCAAACTAAACTAAACTAAAATTCACACATCTTCACTTCAGTCTATTCGGGATCCCTGAGAGGAGGCAACCCATGGCTGCTAATCAGACAGATTCCCTGGACACTATAATCCATGGTTGTTAGTGTTGGTAGATTGAACCGACGGTATACCCGAGACGACGGAACCATGGGACCTTGATCGGGTGTACCTTCATCCCCCATAACTAAGTCTAAAATTTTTGTTGCACATTTTTACACTTCTTGTACAAAGCTACGTGTATTTCATCCTTAATCGAGAGTGCTCTTCTAATGCGTTAGGAGGGGTAATTAACTATGAGGGCTTGCGCTCATAGGAAGTAGAACCCAGATCTAAATAAACTCTGACACTATTCTCAGGGGAAATCTGGTTAAATATCAAACTCAATCTACCTTCGGGAAAATTAAAGGGAACCCTATGTTCTTGAGAACGGGGTTCGTGAGAAGCATAATTTAAAAGATTTTTCTGGAGCGATCACTCTCAAGCATGATCGATATCTTTTTTGCTCTTTCATGTTAAAGGATTACCCTCATTCTATTAAAAAATCATTGGCATGTTTTCACTATGAATTCCTTCAAGTGCCAATCCTACTTGGGCTTTTAAGTGATAATAGTATTCCATCATGTGTGACAATCATTATTATAACATAAAAATTTCCTAAAGTCCCACTTAAATCATCTAAAATTCTTTCGTATATAACTATAGAAAATATTTGATTAAATGTCAGGAACCTTTCAAAAAAATGTGGATGATAGATATATAGCATTCATAAAGAATAAGTTTTCAAATTACATGTGTTTCAAGCTTTCTAATTAGATCTATTCATCTTTTTTTTTTTTTAATAAAACCCATGCAGGGGCCTACGCGTTCCAAAAAAATAATAAAATTATAGATCTTTAAAGAACCAAAAGCTCTCTAAAAATACAATCTTTGAAGAAAAATCTATGAGCTAATGGTTCTACGTACCTAATACAACATACTGAAAAAGAAAATAAAATAATAACATCAAAAGGGAAATAAGAAGCCAAACTAGAACGGAGAAGCAATATCAGCAACACAGCAACAAAAGATCCACAACATCCACTAAAAAAACCTGCACAACCACAAAAAATAGAGACATGCAAAAAATAAGAGAAAGTGAGAACCATCCAAGGCATCACCAACACATCTTTTTGGGTAGTTACATATACCAATTAGGTATGACATGCTTTATGAGGAATTCCTCAAGTAACATTGCTTAAACAATTAATTTGCAAGGGCTTTTAAGTTATGGCATTCTTACATCTTATGTTGCAAGTCATTATGGTATTATAAAAATTTAATGAAGTCTAGTTTTTTATCAAGCTAAATTTTTTTGGACCATATACGACATTTCTTGTATAACTATATCAAACATGTGATTGCTGGGCTTAGCTCACCACGCTTAAAAAGAACTTGTATAATCCTTGTCATGAGACACCATAGTTGGGGGTATTCAATTATGTCTCACCATGCTTAAAAAAAGTGCACAAATATGTTTATATACCTACTTTAAACTCATAGTACTTTTCTACCACAATGCATAATAATGTACATGAGTATTTAAATTTAAAATTTTCTATTGTGCTAAGAAAAGTCTGCACATGGGTTACCCTGTGCATTGAGAGCGTCACCTACGAGATTTTCTTACCGCTCTAAGAAAAGTGTGTACAGGTTCCGCTCATCATGCCAAAGCGATCATAGCTGGGATTTTAAGGATTTTAAAAATTGTTGCATTTTCTAAATTTGCGTGAGGCTATACCAATAAGGCAAGATGATGAATTTACAAGGGAAAGCTTAGTGTATCTCTTTTATTTATTTATTTATTTTTGCTCATCTTTTAAGAGAGAGAGACAAGATAGGAATAAATAAGAAAGAGAGAGGAAATGAGAGAGAGAGAGAGAGAGAGAGAGAGAGAGAGAGAGAGAGAGGGAAGAAAAAGTGATCCCAGATGGATAGAGTAAGAAAGAGAGAAGAGAGAGTGAGGGAGATAGAAAAGAGGGAGAGGGAGATAAAAGAGAGAGAGAGAGAGAAGAGAAGTGCGAAATTGAGAAAAAGAGAGAAAGATAAGGGAGGCAATCGAAGGCTACTTGGTCAATAGGCGGCGGCGTGGTGAGGTTGAATGGCTCAGGTCTAGTTTGATTGGGCGTTTTTGGTGCTTATTCCTTTTTAAAGCAGTAAAATTTATTTTTCTTTACTGTTTGGTTTGTCCAATCTCGTCCCAAGAACTCCATTTTTTTTCATTTTTCTGCTGTCTTGAAAAAGCTTTTTATATATGCTTCTCCGTTAGAAAACTCCTTTTTCTGAACCGATGTTTCTTAAAACTACCTTTTACAAAAGTACCAAATAACCAAACGAAGCCTCAATGGCTATGTCAGTTGGGTAAAGCACGGGAGAGCGACATAGCTAGAGTACGAGATTATGTGATCTGTTGGAAGAGAAGAGGAGTTTGCGGCTATAGGGAGGCTACACTGGCTGTAGTGGTGTTGGAAGTAGGGGGGGAGGAGCCATAGATAGAGAGAGAGTAAGCACGAGTGAGGGAGAGAAAGTGGGAGATTTTGCAGGAGAGCCAAGGAAATAGGGTTTGTGTGTGGGTATGAGCATGTGGACATAGAGGTCTTAAAAATCAAATTTTACTAAAAATATTAGTACAAGAAGAGTTCAAGAATAATTAAAATTTGAATATTATAGATTCTACATAAATTTCTAACACCATTAATAAAATCCAAATTATCAATTCTCCTAATATTCTAAATTAAGGCATTAATTATTTAATAAAAATATTAAAACATTTTGAATTGATTTTTTAAGTTAAAAGCTAGATCAAATTGTCTTATCTTTCATATTTTTTCTTATTAAAGCTTCGTTTGGAGCAGCTTTCTGATTGTTTTTTAGTATAAAAAGTTTTAGTTTAAAAAATATTTGTACTAAACAATTATTCCAAGAAGCAGAAAGAAAACATCCCAAATGAAGCCCAACTTTGATAAAATCCTCTGCCTCATCACAATCAACACCAAATGGACTTATTTGTAAAGGAGCAAAAAATTTTAACGAAGCAACATCCATATCTCATTCGAATTCCATAGCTTACACTGAGAAAAAATGTGGATTTTCACAAAGATTGCTTACTTTTCAAATACATTGAGTTGGAGAAGGCATGCAGGCCAAGCATGCTATTCAAACCCAAAGGTTCAAAATTAACTCAACCTTCTTACCCAAATTGAACCGAAGCTTAAACCTTTCTTACTAGTATTTATAGCATCTAATGCCACTTGAGAAACCTTTCTTGGTGCTATCTTTTCCATTTCCTCATTAAAAGTCATAATAGCCTTCATGCCCCTAAAGGTAGAAGGAGAAAGATTCAATGAAAGAGGGAAAGGAGATGTGGAATTTGCTAATGCATCATTGAAATTAGGAGTTACCTAAGAAGTCTGACCATCAAAATGACCAAACACACCTTTACATACAGAAGACCCTCACCAAACTCATTCGTAAGAACAAAAGAAGCTTCCATCACTACAGAAAAATTGTCAATTACCGGCAGATTTTTCCGACGGAAATCTGCTCTTTTCCGACGAAATTTCAGCATTCCGATGGTTTTCCGACGAATTTTTTTCCACCGGTATATATAAGCCACGTAGGAAACGCAATCCGTTGACTTTTTTCCCGCTGTAAATTATTTCCAGCGGTTTTCTATTTTAGTAGTGGCGGCGGTTGGAGTGGCGGCTTCCACAAAATAGCCACCGGAAATTATAAGCGAGTTTCTGGCAGTTTGACCGCCGATAATTTTTGGCGGCTGGGCTGTCGGAAACTCGCTGGAAATTTCCGGTGACATTACCAACTGTTTGACTGCCAATTATTTCCGACGATCTGGCATCAAGAAACCCAAGGAGAGAAAAACTACAAATCCACGAAGAAGAAAGGGAAACTTCCGTTACAATTGAAAGCACCAGATACCAAAAGACTCAAGAATCCCTAATGGGATTCAACAATTGCCCACCATCTTTCTAGCAAAGCAAATATCCATTTGGATGAAAACGCAATGTCCCAAAAAACCAAAGAGAAGATGAAAATCAATTTGTCGCATCAAAGCAAGTGCTAACTAGTTAATTTATTTGATATATAAAGTTCTTAAAAAGTATTGTCAATATTCTGAAATTGAATCCCATCAACACAAAATATATACTCAGCACTCAAACTTTCCCAAAAAATAAAAAAATCCCATATGAAAAAAAAAATCACTGTTATCAGAATGATGACCTTAATATCCTCAATAAATTTGGATTTACATATATTTATTACCCCATTGCCAAATTCAAAAACCAATAATATTTTAACTTCATTTATGAGAAGTAAGCATTGCTCACCTTTTTTTTTTTTAAAGAGGGAAAGCCCGGCGGCGGGGCCCTACGTGTTAATTAAGAAAAAGATTACAAAGTCCTTAAAAGGATCCTCCAGCTCGAAACTACTGCTCGAAAGAGCTACAAAAAAGATCAAAATAAAACCTAAGAGCCGGTGGTTCCTTATAGTAATAGTTACAAAAAATCCTAATAACATTCTAGGGCTGCAAGGAGTCAGCACCCAAAAAAGGAAGACAAAAATGGTGGCATTCAGCACATTCTTCCAAATCCAAAAGAGAGTCTGCCAACAGAAAATACCCTGAGTAGACTCCATCCACCAGAACTGCAAGATAAAAACACTAGAGCAAAACAAGAATTTATAATAACTGAGATATAACCAAATATCCAAACAATACACATTCAAAACATTGTTACAATATAAATAGGTAAATAGAGCATAAACAGTATCAGGCTCCCAGCTAATAAAGAAATAGTCCACAGGAAAGGCTAACCCGATAGCATCATACTTACCAAACCAGTACCAATGATAAACAGACTCCCTCATATAAGGCAAACATAAGAGAAACTTGGCCTGGAGAGCAGAAAGCCCCACACCCAAAATACAAAGGAAAAAATTCCTAAGGCCAGCATCCAACTTGATAACAACCAACAACACAACACAAGCTAATTCCAACATAATGCCAAACATCCAGCGACAGATAACAACACTAGCAGCAACAACCAGATGGCCCCAAAGAGAGCCAACCCACCAAAGCAGCACCAAAAGAAAGATAGGAAACATCATCCAAAAATTAGACCCACACAGAACAACCCAAATCCGAATAAAGAAACCCAAAAGTCAATAAAAAAAAATCATAACAGATAACTGAAGACCAATAAAAAGGAAAAGGGACCTCCAGCAGAACAGAAGTAATAACAACTAAAAGCCCACATAAGGGACGCCCAGCTCATCCAACTTAATTAAACCACGAAGAGGAACAGGGATGGAGGTATCCAGAATGTCAATGAAATTATCAAAAGAACATCCCCAGTTAGCGAGCCAAGAGGCAACAGCGTTGGCATCCTTATGAGTGTGATGAAATGAACAATTAACCTCCTTCAATATCTGCTTAATTTCCCTAATAATATAGAATAAATTCGGACTATAGCAGATATCTTGCTCGGCATACAAAAGTTTAAAATCATAATACGGGCTAACCTCAATAAGCACATAGGTTAAACTAAGAGAAATACATAAATGAGTACCATAAAGGATAGCCTTAGTGACAGCCGTAAAGAGATTACCATTATGAACCGGACCCGCAAAGGCACAAATCAGGCGACCAAAGGAGTCCCTGAGAATACCACCGCAGCCACCAACATTATTGGTAAACATGCCATCCACATTCAACTTGTAAAAATTCATAGGAGGTTTGTTCCAAAAAGTGATATTAGCCAACGAGTCAGAAGAACCATTACTCAAATAAATCCCAAGAGCCTTTCCCACAAAAAGAAAGTTCTTGAAATTCTTATAAGAAACCAGATTAACGGTCACAAGGGAAAGAACCTTCTCTTTCACCTTATGAATAACATTAAGATGATTCATCCTCACATTATTGAAAACAGAATTATTTCTTTCCAACCATAAAAACCAAAGGATGAGCAAAGGAATCACATTACGAATATGACTCTTAGAATTAATAAGCCAGGCCGAAAGATTGGCTTTAAGGGTAGAATGAACATTAAAACAATTTAACTTGAATAAGTCATCAAAATAAACCCAAGTTTTAATTGCCACAGGACCAAAAATGAAAACATGATGAATATTCTCTACATGCCAACAACATTGACATTTAGAGGCTAAATTAAACCCTTTCTTGATAAGCATGTCATCAGTGGAAATATAGTTGTGAAGAAGCCGCCAAATAAAAGCAGAAATAGTAGAGGGGATAGTCTTATTTCACACTTGATAAAAAATCTTATCAAAGTTACCTCTAGCTCTAAAGGACTGCCAAACCTTGCAAAAGTTGAAACTACCATCCTTAGTGAGATCACACAACATTAATCCTTAGAAGTAGTATTGATAGGTAAATTTAAAATTTTGGTAATAATGCAAGTAGGAACCTCATTATAAAGCTTCTCATAATCCCAACCTAATTCATTGAAAAAATACTCAACCTTAGTCAAAGCATTGGAAGAAGTATTCAACATAGAATCAATAGAAGTTTGATTAAGCCACCTATCTTGCCAGAAAAAGAATCCCTAATGGGATTCAACAATTGCCCATCATCTTTCCAGCAAAGCAAATATCCATTTGGATGAAAACACAATGTCCCAAAAAACCAAAGAGAAGATGAAAATCAATTTGTCGCATCAAAGCAAGTGCTAACTAGTTAATTTATTTGATATATAAAGTTCTTAAAAAGTATTGTCAATATTCTGAAATTGAATCCCATCAACACAAAATATATACTCAGCACTCAAACTTTCCCAAAAAATAAAAAATTCCCATATGAAAAAAAAAAAAAATCACTGTTATCAGAATGATGACCTTAACATCCTCAATAAATTTGGATATACATATATTAATTACCCCATTGCCAAATTCAAAAAACCCAATAATATTCTAACTTCATTTATGAGAAGCAAGCATTGCTCACCTTATTCAACAGTCACCAAACAATATTCGCATGGAGAATCCTCAATGTTCCCATTCATCACCAACTCCCATCCCACAGCCATGGCGATGCCTTTTCCATTTCATCTTCCTCACACAACAAAGCTTCCATGTCTTCCAACCCCCACCTCAGTGGACTTTGAAGAATCTCGTCTAAGTTGAAATCGAAGCTTATGGTACTATTATCCATATTGTTGTTCTCACTTCCATCACTGTGAATCATTTGGCTTTGCTCTTCTATAACACAAGTGTTTGTAGGCTTAATGGTTGTAGAAGTGGAGATTGGAAGGTTATTCATAGTGTTGCCTCCTCGTCGCTTGCCACTGCTGAGTACGTTGCCAAGGTCAACAACAATGGCCTCGCCATTTCTACAGAAGCTTTGATGGCGACGACTAAGGTGGGAGTTCCAATAGTTCTTTATTTCGTTATCAGTTCTTCCTGGTAGATGACCGGTGGCGGCTATTAGAGACCACCTGCAATCATTTTTGTTCGTCTACTTTCAAAAAATATGAAAAAAATAAATTCCTTAATAAAAATTTTAATGTCCAACATTCTCTAATCATTCTGACTAAAAAAATTATATTTTTATGAAAAATATTGTTATATTGAGGTAACAATATTATTCTAAATGGAGGATATTATAATAAATTATGTAATTTTGCGCCAATTATTATATATTAATCATCACGATGTGATTATTTTATTTTCTAATTTTATGAAAATTTATCATCATATTAATTAAATATTCAAATTATTACATTTTTCAAGGAATTTTTTTAAGGAAAATCAAGTTTATAACAGTCTTACTCAATTCCCTTAAAATGCCCTCAAGGAATTCATTTCTTTACCATTTTTTCTTATACCATGACCAAAGCATTTGAGATATCTAAAATGGTCATTCAGGTAAACTTTTTAATATTCATTTTAAGGCATTTGAGGCCATTTTAGTAAATTACATTATAAAGTGGATTAAAAATAGTAAGTTTTTCCATTTTATTTTAAAATTAGTACATGACTATCTCCTCTTCCCTCCAACTTTAATAGGGCATAAATGAAAAAGCTTAAAATCAAGTTCCTTGGTTATTGGGTTGGCTAGATGGAAAAAAGGAAGAAGAAATATTAAGAGTGTTGGTAGAGAGATATAAAGCTTAACGTCTTAGCATTGTATGAAGATCCAGCACGCAATCAGATAAGAGATAGAGTGTTGCATTCATATGAGACATTAAGATTTTTATGTGGAAACCCCTGAAAATGGGGAAAAACCATGGGGCCTAGCCTAGTCCGAATGAATCCACTAGTGTTTGCAGTCGATTACAAATGTGGCCCTTCCTTGGGAGAAGGCCTTGGCTTGATGTAACAAATATAAATCATATAGAGTGAATTACATGGTGGAAATTACAGTAATCAATGTAGACATGTTTGTTTGGTCGGAAGGATCATAGTCGGCAGACGACGGGGGTCAAAAAGACCATAGTTAACCGGTGTTGAAGGTCGAAAGGCCGTAGTCGGCAGGCGAAGGAGGTCAGGATGACCGTAGTCGGTAGGCGATAGAGTTTGAAAAGGCCGTAGTTGAAGGGCATTGGAGGTCAGAAGGACCCTAGTTGACTCGCGATGGAGGTCAGCAAGATCATAGTCTGATGATAGAGGTTGGGAGGACCTTAGTCGGTTGAGCGACAAAGGTTGGAAGGACTATATTTTACTGGAGTTGTAGGTCAGAAAGACCATAGTCATAACGTGGTAGTCTGGTAGAAGTCCAAGCCTCATGTGGTGGTCCAACAGAAGTTCGAGCCTCAGGTGGTGGTTCGACAAAAGTTTGGGCCTCAGGTGGTGGTCCGGCAGGAGTTCGGGCCTCAGGTGGTGGCCCGGCATAAGTCCGGGCGCAGGTGGTGGTTTGGCAGAAGTATGGGCCTCAGTTAGTGGTCTGGTAGAAGTCCAAGCCTCAGGTGGTGGTCTGGCAGGACTCCGGGCGTCAGGTGGTGGCTCGGCAGGAGTCCGGGGCTCAGGTGGTGGTCCAACAGAAGTCCGGGAGTCAGGTGATGGTCTGGCAGAAGTTCGGGCCTAATGTGGTGATACGGCAGAAGTCAGGGGCTCAAGTGGTGGTCCGATAGGAGTCCGGGCCACAGGTGGTGGTCTGGCAGGAGTCCGGCCTACATGTGGTGGTCCGACGGAAGTTTGGGCCTCAGGTGATGGTCCGGTAGAAGTTCGGGCGTCAAGTGGTGGTTCGGCAGGAGTCTGGGCTTCAGGTGGTGGTCCGGTAGAAGTCCAGGCCTCAAGTGGTGGTCCGGCAGAAGTCCGGGCCTCACGTTGTGGTCTGGCAGGAGTCCGTGCCTCAGGTGGTGGTTCAGCAGAAGTCTGGGCCTCAAGTGGTCGGCTAGTAGGAGTTCGAGCGGTGGTCGAGGAGGAGCAAGGGGGCAAGAGCGATCTCCGATCTCTCTCTTGTTCCCTTGGGCTTCAGTCCCCTTTTCATGAGAAAGGGGCTCTATTTATAGATTGTTGAGGGTGGCATGACACATAAATAGGAGGAAAATCAAGGGTAATTGGAGAGTGGTTTGGATGGACAGCCGATGTTGATTCCTTTGATTGTAAAATATTTACTAGACATTTGACTAACTTAGTGATGTTGGGATTCAGTGTTCTTAGGCTCGTTGGATTCTTCTTCTCGAACCGCTCGATTAGATTATAAGCATGCTATGTTTGGAAACCGTTTGGTAATCCAAATCATGGTTTGAACCTTCCAATAGTGCTTCGAATACTTAATTTGAACTCATTTGGGCTCGAATTGAGTCAATTTTGGTGTCCTTGGGTTCATAATTCCGAGACGTTCAGTTCGACTGTAAGTTTGCTAAAATCGGAGTTCGGATGGTCCCAATTTTAATTTCAGAAGTTTTCAACTTAATTTTGCCTCGAGTTTCGTGTCCGATCAGAATAATTTTTTGATGATGTATCAAAGAGATATCATAGTCTAAAGACCACTCCTTTACTGATTTTGGTTTGGTCAAAATATTCCCTTCATGGATCATTTTTATTGTACTTTTTGATTAATTTTATTACCTTAGCATTATGATATATCATTAATCCATATAATAATATTTTTATTGGCTCCAAGGGCTTTCTAGATAAACCTTCGGGAGTCATTAGCCATAAAAGTCTTATAAATATCTCATATTTTTGCACTGTTAAATGTCATTCAATAAAACTATCTTTTGGTTATAAAAATATTATGTAGAAAGGTCTGATGACTGCTTGGTCCTCTATGGATTGGGCTACTTCTTAGTTTCCTCCATCTCTTTCTCATCTCCTCCCTTTAAAAATTTTCCCTCTCACAAGCTAGGCTTGAATAGTTATAAACCCTATTCTACCTCAATCCAATGACCCAATATAATGCCTCTGAATATTTCTTATACCTTCCCCAATAACTCTTATAATTCCATAATGACTTAACTCCCTAATAGCTCGAGATGTCCTGACCAAAAGCCTCATAGAGTAATATAACTTTGTGTTGTGAAAAAAAAAAGTCTAAAAAATCTATAACTCTCTAATCAATGATCCAACACTCATAAACGTATATCCATTAGCTCTCTAACATCCCAAATCTTTTATTTCGAGTTTCACAACCTTTTCTTATAAATAAAACATTAACCTTTATAAGATAAGAAACCCCAACTTTAGATATAGGTAAAATTCCAATACCCATTCTTTCCTTGCCTATACAACAATCCCACTACCACCCCAAGTGATGATCACCCATAAAGTTTATATATCCTTCACCATAAATATCGTTTAGAACACTTATCATATTGATATCAAAGCCAAAGTTTGTAAAGAAGTCAAAGGTTAAGGAGCTTGATGGTACATGTCGGCTATGACAAAAATTAAATATTTTCATAGCATAATCTGTTTTTGAAGATGATAATGGATTAATATATTTTGCAAGTAGAGATTTATTTTTATTCAAGAAATGTTACTTTCGGTTACCTAAGTATTTTATTTTTTATAATAAGTAGTTTATTAATAAGAAAAAGAAATGTGAAAGATTGCATGTCATTGAATAATTTTATAGGAGTTTGCTTTCATTCAAATAATTACCCTTGAAGTCCTAGCCTAACATTTTGTGTGAACCTACCATAACATAAAATCACTTATGATTCATCAAGTATTAAGGGCATGTTCCAAGAAATAAATCCTCACTATGACTCATAATTAAGACAAAACCATTAGAATTTATATTTCTATGATCATTTTTTGAACTTTACAAAATTTTAAAGATTTTCTATTATTTCAAAAGATTATTTGCTTTGCGAAATAAAAAATATATTTTTCATCACAAAATTAAAAAAAAAAAAAAAAAAACTTTTGTATGCATGAGAATATAGTGTTTTAAAATGTGCCATTAATGCTAAACATAGAACTTTATAAAAAAGACTAAAATTATCTAAGAAGAGATTAGGTTGTATGTAACCTCACCTTTTTAAAGTTCTCTTAGCTAAAAAATACTTTGATTATACACACTAACATATATAAAGGAACCCAAGGATGGCCTTCACCCTCATGAAAGTTTTGTTAGTAAAAATTCATGATGTCATTATATTGATGGGGAGAATTTTGCTATGGGTGTAAGCTCAAGCCAAAAGTCGATCAACTCCTAATTCTATCTTAAGCATGATTAAGATGACAAAATCCATGTTGTTTAGTGGATTTTAAAATTAGATCAAAGGGTTCATATTAATTCCTAATTAATTAATTACATTTTTTCTATGAACTTTGCTATGGATTCAAACATTTGCTAAATCAAATAAAACTTGGACTATAAGTAGTCCTCGATATGTAAAATTTAGGAAAATTGCTTCTATTATATTTACATTTTAATTTCTATTTTGAAAATTCAAATGCCTAAAACTCTAATTCAATTAACCTAATGATTTTCCAATGGCATTAAAATAATTATAAGATGCTTCAATCTTCTAGAAAATTAGGGAATTATATAATATATTTGATGATTGAAATCCACTCTTTTTAATTAAATTATAAAACATATTAAGATATCTAAAATAATTTTGATAAAATTTAGGGATGTTTGATATAGTGATAGAAATATTTCATAATAATTTATAATTTTTCATAGGCTATTTAATTGTGCTTTAATATTTTCCTCAAGAAAATGTATTTTAAAAATTACCAAAATACCCTTGGTGCAACCATATCACTTTTTGACTCATTCCATAGGGCATTTGCACTATTCAACAAATTTCTAAACTTTTTAAGATTTATGTAAGACAATTTCATTTTTTTTAATTGAAAGTTAAAGTTACAATTAATAAATTGAGGAAGTAACTAAATTAGCTTTGAGAAATTAAAGGTTACTTAAACACAACATATTGAATGATCAAAAGCTTTGGCATGATTTCAAAGTCATAATGCATTTCTCTTAATTTTTCAACCTCAAAAATTCACTTTTCTAATTTCTAGAAAATAAGATTAATAGAGAAAAAATATTTCATGAATATTTTCACATCTATGCTTGTTTATTGATTTAAAAAATTATCTTGTTTAATTTTAAAAAAATTAGAATAAATAACAATTTAAAATTATTTGATAATTTTCATAATTAATGTGACATACACATTAATTATGAAAAATATTAAATAATTTAAAAGACAAACTATTTGGGGATGATTTTCACCATGTGTTCATTGAGTATATGTTCCAAATTTTACATTCATTGGTGGGTATGCATGCATCAAGATAAATGTTTTTAATTAATATATAATAGCCACAAAGTCAAGAAGATAGTAAGGACATAGATCCAAGCTTAAGATTGGAAATAAATTATGGGGCATTGTATTTTTTTTTAAATTTATTTTGTATATATTTTTAATATTGTTAAATGGGAGAGAAATTGGTATATTGGGCTTGAGGAGCTAAAATCTTTGGCTAAACGTAGGTAGTCATTAAGGAAATCTTAATATGCCCTTTCCACTTATGTGGGTTTATTTTAGAAGCATTGCTTTACACTCTCTCTTTTAATATGCCATATCCTTTAAGATCCTGTGCAGTGGTGATCATGTCATTCTAAGCTTTATATAGCACTAATTCAGCCAAAACAAGTCAAAATTCATTATTTAATGTGCAGGCCATTTTAGGTGTTTTATAAAAAAAAAAGAGTCAAAATTCATTATTTGGCTGTAAAGAGCATTTGATCCTTTAAGGACTTATAATCAATTTTCTTAATTAACGAGTAGGCCCTTATGAGGGTTTTATAAAAAAAAAAGGCCAAAATTCATTATTTGCTTCTCTTGATTCATGCTCCATATAAAAATTTGTGCTTATTGAAATACTTACAACAAAATAATATTCTTCAAGGTTACTCCTTTCTCAATGTTTTAAAATCACTGGTTAATTTACACTCCCTCTCCTGGTATGTCATAGCCTTTAAGAGCTAGTAAAATAATGCTAATGTCATTCTTATCTCTCTATAGCAATAGCTCAGCCAAAACAAGCCAAGCTTCAGACATAGCTTCTTTAAGATTTTCTAAATATTCATGCTCCACATCAAAATTTGTGCTTAATTACTAAAATACCTACAACACAATAACATTATTCTCAAGGCTAATCCTTTTTCAATATTTCTTTATTGTCGTTCTAGTTATATATAAGAGAGCATGATGAGTGATACGTCACCAAAAATCACATTGATCAAGCACTAATCTCGAGGCATATTTGAATTACAAACTTTCAAAATGAAACTTGGGACTATCTGAACTCTGATCACTACAAACTTATAATCAAACTGAACGTCTCGATAAGATGAACCCAATGACACCAAAATCGATCTAATCTAAATCCAAATGAGCTCGAATCAAGGGATTGAAGCATACTTATAAGCTTCAAATTATTAATTGAGTAATCAAATGATCTTCAAATATGACATGTTTATAATCAAATCGAGCTGCTCGATGAGAAAAATCTAACAAGCCCAAGACCACTTAATTCTAACATTATTAAGGCACTTAAATTCTCTATGAAAGCTCTATGATTAAAGAAATCAATATGGACCGTCTGATAGAGCACTCCTAATTTGTCCTTATTTTTTTATAAATTTATGGAGCATGCCACTTACCAAAACCTATAAATATGCCATAATTCTTCACTTATATTTTCTAGCTATCGCCAATGATGACCACCACCAGCTATTGCCACCGACAATCACCATCGTCACTAAGGATCAGCATCAGACGTCTATATCATCTCCACAGTATTTGTAAGATTTAACTCTACTGTTGAGTATAAAAGTTCATCTGTGGACATCTATAATCCCTATTGAAAAGTTAACCTTAACCTTATTGTTGGATATAAAAGTCCAACTATGGACATCTCTAATCCCTATTAGGAAAATCAGACTCTGTTATTCAGTATTAACTATCATACTCGATTTTTTATATTCTTCTTCTTCTTCAATTGTGAAGAAGGAAGATTTTTGTCACTTATTATCTAGTTGATTTTACAAGTGGGTTAAGCCCTGTGATTTTTTCCCTTTTCGGGTTTTTCACATAAAAATTTCTCTGTTCTTAGTACTTTCAACTGTACATGCTGAATCTTTATATAACGTTGAGACGTAAAATATACACTCTACCGACTCAAATTTTCTAGCACACAATAATAAGATAAAAAAGATGATGATGTTATATCTTTTCATTCATAATTAAAATACGTTGAGTCTGCTATATCATTCAAACATAGTTATATATCTTAAATGTTATCTAAAAATCATTTTTTTTTGGAATAATTTAGGGCTTAGCCTGTATCATTAAATAAAAAAATTACAATGCTAAAGAAAAGGAAAAAAATAACTCTATCAGAAGTTACAAGTGAGAATTGTGTCAAAAAGGAAATTTCAACCAAACAAAATAAACAAATGGGTCGAAAGACAAACAAAACGGGTCATAGAAATAATTGAGGCCCATGGACTCAGGTATAGCTAGGTGAACTAACTTAGAGAAGAACTCACAACATCAAAAATTAGCAGAGCAATCTGCAAATCGAAAGGCACAAAACCTGGTTGCCACAGGGGCCTTTCGTGAAGAGAATATGTTGCCACAGGGGCCATCCAAGAAGCTGGCAAAAGTTGGTGCTACTCATCAAAGTCCAAGAAAGACCCAAAGAGGTAATAGTACAAAAGCCCAGAGATGACATAGAAACCTCAAGAGAAGGCCAAACAGGCAACTTAGAAACAATTATGAAAAACATCTTTAATCTTGTCAAAATGTTTCCATTTTGCAACTTTAAGAGAGATGACTTTTTTAATATTACTAAGGCAGCTAAAGAAATAGTCCAATCTCTTGAAAAATGTCTATTGTTCGTTTCCCTCTAAAGAAAATACACAAAATAACAAATAGTAAAGTATGCAAAATTCTTGTCCTTTGAATTCAACTGAGACAAGCTTGTAAAATGCTCGAATATTTGAAGCATAGTGGATCTAAATAAAAAACCATCCAGGTGAGGCAACATAAGAGAAATGACTAAGAAAGAGAAATCACATTCAAATAAAAGGTGGTGGTGTGATTTAACGGAGGTGAGGCTGAGATATCAGATAGGAGACACTTCAATTGCCCTTTTAATAAGCACATATGCAGTTTTCAGCCCATTACGGGCAGCCTCCAAGTAAAGGAGGAGTACCTAAGAGCATAAGATTTATGCCATATAAATTTGGACCAAGAAGTAGGTAGCAAATTGGAAAAAAATATTGACTTGTGAAGGTGCTTAAAACTAGAACATCCGAGCCCTCCCAGGAGACTGGGCAGGGGGTTGATACAGTAATGGGGTAGCCAAAATCTCCCGCTTAACCACCTCAGGAAAAAAGTCTGATAAATTCCACCCACCATAAGATGTAAAGGATTTAACAGAAAGGTGATAGATGGATGGAGGAGCAAAAACTTCAGCAATGGCTTTATGATTACACCAAGGGTCCCAAACATGGAAACATTGTAGTTAGAAGAAGGCACATTGAAAGAAATTAAGTCCCTGATCTTAAGGGCAATAACACAACCATTTCCAAATTTTAGAATCCTTGCACTTGGGAGGTTTCCGGGGAGAAAAGTATTTGGACCTGAACCAGTAAGTGAGAGGAGTC
This sequence comes from Dendrobium chrysotoxum, assembly GCA_019925795.1. Classification (NCBI taxonomy): domain Eukaryota; kingdom Viridiplantae; phylum Streptophyta; class Magnoliopsida; order Asparagales; family Orchidaceae; genus Dendrobium; species Dendrobium chrysotoxum. The sequence goes on from CM034313.1 coordinate 2,358,781, forward strand.
TCCAAAGAAAGCATCCTCCAAATCAGAGTACAACCAAACCATGATATAGTGATTGAATATCCAAAATGCCCAAACCACCATAGGTCCTTGGACATGTTTTGCTCTAGGCAATAAGATGGAGTTTTTTATCATTAATGTTGCAATGGAACAAAAATCTTAAGCATAACCTATCAATTACCATGCAGCAGACCTTAGGAATGATAGAACCTTTAATCCAACAGGCCAAACTGTTAGCAATAGTGAATTTTAGGAATTGAATTCTCCCTACAAAAGATAAAAATTTAACTTTCCAGCCATTAAGTAGAGCAAAAAATTGCTCAGTAGTGGTTGGAAGTTATCATAAGTGAGCCTGTTTATGGATATAGGCTAACCCAAGTATTTCATAGTAGACTCAGTAAGAGAAAACCTGAGAATAGAGGTGATATCGTTAGCCGCAAAGGTGTGAGAAGAGAAGAGAATAGAGCACTCATCTTGGTTAATAAAAAGCCCAGAAGAAAAGTTGGAGAATTTTATCGAGAGCATGGGCATTTTGACAAGACACAGCCAAAAATGAGAATGTCATCTACATGTAGAAGATGGTTAAAGTTGTGCCCATTAGAAGTGATGTCAGTAAATTGAGGGGAGGGGTTCAGAGCCTCTAGGAACCAATGAAAGGCATCCATGATAATACAAAACATCAAAGGGGATAGAGGGCAACCTTGACTTAACCCAAAGGAGTTAAAGAACCCCTCAAGAGACCCGTTTAAGTAGATAGAGAAGTGGACATCACCAATATAACATTTAACCCAATTGATAAACTTTGTAGGGAACCCCTTTTGCCATTCTAGCAAGCAAGAAATCATGAGAGACCATATCAAAAGCCTTAGTGATGTCAAGCTTAGTATCGAAGAAGTCATAATTGTCACCTTTGAATTCACCTAGTAACTCAGAGGCTAGTAAAATGCTATCAGAATAGTTCCTCTTAAAAATAAACCCAGCTTAGCTACCATGAATTATAAGAGGTAAGATAGTTTTTAATTTATTGGCTAGCAGCTTGGCCAAAATTTTATAAAATATATTACAAAGGGATATGGGTCTAAATATATGATGTTGGTGGAATGATAACATTTAGGGATTAAAGTTATAGTAGAAGCTTTAACCCCTTTAGGGAGGTTGCCCATGTGAAAAAAGTTCTTAACAACATTGCAAACATGAAGGGTTACCAATAATATTCCCGTAGCTTTTGTAAAACTCAAAAATGAATCTATCCGAACCTAGTGCAGAAATAGAAGGGGTCGAGAAGACCACTGCTCTAATCTCATCATTAGTCATCGGGGCAATGAGGGAATCTTCAAGGTGAGATGGGATGGTTTTGCCAATAAAAATGTCAAAGTTGTTGGCAAGGGGAGGTGTAGGGGAGTTGAAGAGGTTCTTAATGCTATATAACAGAGTAAGAAATCCCATGTGTTGTATTGAATATACCCAAGGAAGTAGAGAGCACTTTAATAGTGTTGACATTATGCCTAGATTTGATTTTAGAATAGAAGAAGCCAATATCATCTTCACCATTGGTAAGACACTTGGCTTTGGCGCGCTGAGACATCCAAGAGGTCTTAGAGAGTAATAAGCTGCAATAAGGCCGTTAACCTTACTACAGGAAAATCGTCCATTACTGGCGGATTTTCTAATGACTTTCCGGCGGACTCTTTTTAGGTAGCTTTTCCAGCGGATTTTCGACGGATTATGATGAAATATTTCCGACTGATTTTCAGGCAAATTTTTTGGAGGATTTCCAACAGCTTTCTAGCGGATTTTAATAATGTCATATATATATATATATATATATATATATATATATATATATATATATATATATATATATATATATATATATATATATATATATATATATATATATATATATATATATATTCATAATTTAATTAATTGATAATAGTATAGCTTATTTTAATTAATTATTATTTTAATAATTTATTTTAATTAATTATTATTTTAATAATTTATTTTAATTAATTATTAATTTAATAACTTGGTTTAATTAATTATTAATTTAACAACTTATTTTAATTATTTATTAAATTTAATATTTTATTTTAATTTATTTTAAATTTTAATTTTTGTATTATCATATCTAAATATAAAAGAGAATAATTTGTAACACATTTTTCTCCACAGCAAAGTGGTTGACTATTTAAAATATTTACAGGTTCTGTGTTCGAATCATACAGGGCACCACCTGTGGGTAGCGGGAAGGAGGGCGAATAGCGTGCGTAGGCTAGTAAATGTCGCGAGCGGGCTGGCGAGTAGTTGTCACGAGCAAGTCAGTGGTTGAGCAGGCGTGCTGGCAGCTCGGGTGGGTGGGTAGTTACCACGGGCAGGTGGGCAAGCAACGGCGGCGGGTAGCTTCGATGGGCTTATTATTTTTAATTATTCCGGTGGCTTTTTTTTGCCGGACAGCTGAATAAAATTTCGCCAAAAATTTTTTTCGAGGGGTTTTTTTATGAAAATTTTTTTCAACGTTCATTTTTCCGGCAAAAAATTTACCACTAGAAATTCACAGGAAAACTTTTAAATCCATTAAAAAAATAACAATTTTTCGTCAAAAAATTTACTAGTAATACATGATTTTCCTGTAGTGCCTCTTTCGGATGGTGATTAAGGGTGGGGTCAAGAGGGGTTTTGTTGTAGATCTAATAGATAATCCTTTTGCTGAGCAGTTATATCTTTAATAGTGTCAGATAAAAAAAAGGAGCCCAGACCTTTCCTTTTCAAAGTACCTTTAAGAATATGAAGCTTGTAATAAAGGGAAGCAATCAGGCTATCATGAGAGGGGCTAGCAAATGCGGCAATCATAGCCTCCCAGAAACTATATATATAAGCCCATAAGTTTTTGTAAAGAAACCTGCATTTCTTGGGCAGTTAGTACTAGGCAATAGGACTAAAGGAGAGTGGTCTGAACATTGAAGGGTTTCAATACTATAGTAGGAAGAGGAAAAACATATCAAACCAGGCAGAGTTAACCAGTACCCTATCTCATTTAATATGGATAGGATTGTCGGCCCTTTGGTTGAACCAAGTATAAAACAGACCAACATAAGTGAGATTTTGAGCTCCAATATTGAAAATAAGATTATTAAGTTCACCAAACCTGCTAAAAGGAATGGGATTGCCACCAGATTTTTTAGATGTAAATCTACAACAATTGAAATCTCCCATAATAATCTAAGGGGAGGTAATAGAATAGGCAAGATGTTGAACCTATTACTAAGAGATCTCCTATCATCTGGAGTATTAGCAACAAAAATGACAGTAAGAAGAAATTAAGGGGAAGTGTTAGAATTTATTTGCTCGTGGATGAGTTGGGGAGTGGCGAGGGTGGGGGAGAAAGAGATATAAAAGAGTCCCATTTTAGCCAAATTCTACTAGGGGTTGAAGTATTGAAATTGTCACAGCAACCTTCATTTTCAAAAATTTTGTGGGTTTGGATGAACCACCTGTCCAGAACTAAAGAGTTATGGATTTTGGCTTCAAGGATTCATAACATCTTGATCTTATGTAACTTGACAAGCTCTCGAGGTGTAGAAATCTTGTCAGGGCTATTAAAGCCCTTGACATTCCAACAAAAAATTGGAGGAAAGTTCATTAGGATTTGGAGGTTGATGGTTTTGCCTTCTTGGCAAGTTTAGATTTTGAAGATTTTTTTGGGGGAGGGGGTTTGTCTCTGATAGGTAGGTCAAGCGGGAGATGGAGCGGGCAGCCGGTCAGGAGGGAGATGGCGCTGGCAGTGCGACCATGCTTGGGCAGCTGGCAGGCTTGGGTAGTGGGCATCCCACCTGACTTGGCAGAATTTGTGATATTTTTTTGGATGAAATTCTACCACAAATCCATTGCAAATCTGTCAAAAATATTTGCGGTGAATTTTTTCCGCCACAAATAATTTCATGATGCTACTTTTTGCGTTAGATTATATTCTCCCGCAAATCATATTTTGATATGATCTTTTCTTATTTTGCGGTGAATTTATCTGCCGCCAAAAGATATCTTTCCTGTAGTGGGTGAACTCATCACGCATAGGCTTGACTTTAGGGAACCATTTTTGAAGAATAGATTTCCCTAAAAAACAAAGGCCCTCCCGATTGATTTAACAAACAAGCAATCACAACCTCAAGAAAAAGATAATATCTCACTCCTCGCCCGCTCTAATAAGGTTTCGCCCTAGCCACCTCCTCCTCTTAAAGGAGATCACATTGTCTCTCAGGGAAGTTTCTTCTTCTCCTGTTATTTTTGTTCTCCTCTCTAGTTTTGTGATCATCTCTTGGATGTTTTTTATCTTCTCATGCTTGATTTATTCACCTTCGATTTGGCTGGATGGCATTTAATTATGTATGTCTGGTTGATCTTATTTTTCTTAATGGTAAAAATGCTCCTAGATCATTTATTGAAGCCCTTTTGGGGCGCATCTCCAGTGGCCTTCATGGATCTAAAAATTATGACCTATGATGGCATGCCATCGCTTAGGATTTTTTAGGAGGAAATATTAGCTCTTGCGGCCCTTTTTGAGTACTTTTTGGTTGACAAAGTTCCCAACTAAAAGCCAGTTTTGGAATCTATTAGAAAATTTTTCTTCAATCTTAAGATTTTTGGGGAATTTTCTGTCACTCTCATGGATTTGAAACATGTTCTGACTAACTCACTAATGATATGGATTATTATAGGGTGTTTATTCATCATTCTTACTTTGTCAATAATTGCTTTATGAAATTGGTTAAATGATCATAAAATTGGTTAAATGGTCTCCTTTCTTTGATATTTATGTTGAATCTTCCATCATTCCCATATGGGTTTCTTTCCCTAATCTTCGCCCCCACCTATTTTCTCATCATATTTTGTGTGGTCTGGGTTTGTTATTTGGTCGACTCCTGCTCACTGATAATGCCACTATGGTTGGTTCTCGCCATTTCATTGCTCATGTTTTAGTTGAACTGGATATTTCAAAGTGATGTCCTAAGAATATTTGGATCGGGCCAGATAACTTTGGGTATATTCAAACTGTGGAGATGGAGGAATTTTCATCTTTTTGTGATCAGTGTAAGGTTTTGGGTCATCATAAAAATGAATGCTTATTATTGCACCCTCATTTAAAGATGCCCATACCGACGACTAATGTTCATATGAAAATGTTTGTTTATTTCTTAACAAAAATGTTTGTTTAGAACCCTTACCTATTGACCCTTCTTCGATTTTTTCCCCTATCAGGTAAAACACTTTGGATATTAATAATGCAAAGGCTAATACTCCGTTAATGGTGTCTGGTACTATTTTTTTTTATAATTCTTATTCTTTGGTTCCTATCTTCGATTATGTGGCTCCTACTGGTTTTGCTCATATTTAGCTAAATGAACACTCTGTTCTTAACTTGTTTGTTCAGGTGCCATTATGGTCTTAGTTCATGTCGTGTTGCTTGAGAGTCAGGAAGTTTCTAATAAAATGCCAATAGTGAACATTTCTATTTCCCCTATTTTTGATGAGGCTTTGTTACATTTGGGTTTAGAAAATTCTTTGGCTTTAGCTAATCCAGTTGAATACTTTGATTGGCTTAACTCTTCTAACTCTTTGGCTAACTGGGGGACTGATGCTCCTAGTAATGGTTCTCATAAGGGTTTTCAAATGTTGGTGGTAAGAAGAGTAGGAAAAAACATAAAAGCTTAGATTAGCCTTTTAAATATAATGAGGGAAGATCTAGTAGAGCGAATATATCTATTAATTAGCTCGATTGGTTTTTAGTTTTCGGTGTTGTTTTGGCGGAGGATGGTTTCTTGCTGCCTGGGTGTTTTCTCTGTTTGTGTTCTCTGGGTTCTCTGGGGCTGGTTATTTGGGGTTGTCTTTTTATTACTTTTTTTCTATTTGGTGTTTGTTGTGTTTGTTGGGTGCTCCTAGTTCTCGTTTGGGCATAGTGGTCCTACTTTCCAATTACTAATTTGTTTCCATGAAGGTTTTCTTGTAGGTTGGATTATTTTCATTTTTACTTTTGATGGCTATGGATATGTTATTATTGGTCTTCTTAAGTATTGTTGTGGTTTCTTTTAGTCTTTTGTTTTGCCATTTCTCTATTTTTGCAAGTGATCTGTGTTGGCGTTCATTGAGGACCTCGCCGGGGTTCTTTTTTTAGGGTTGGCTTCTTGCCTCCTTGTAGTTTTTCCCTTTCATTTTTGTAATTAGATAGGATCATTGGCTCATTAGATTTTTTATTAATTTGGATGTACTTTTTTGTGCTTTAGTGAGCATTTGATTCTTTAAGGACTTGTATCATTTTTTATTAATAAATGCGTAGGCCCCTTTGTGGGTTTTCACAAAAAAAGTCAATCCTGACCAGGCCATACTAAAATCTTCCGGAGCTGTGAGCTTGAAAAGAAAAAAAAAACATCATTCAAAGAAAGGAGCGAAAGAGAACCTTTCAACTTCCAAACCTTGTTAATAGGAGAGCACAAGCTTCTATAAAAAGGCTGCTGGCCTATGGAATAACCAACGGGCTAAAATCCCTATTCCTCAGCACCATCTGAGATATCATCAGCCAAAAAGGGGAGTTTAGGTTGAGGAGGGATGAAGGAGACCTGAAAATCATTCATGTCAGGGTTGTGGTTGGTGAGGTTGGATATCCAATTTTTGTTGGAGGGAGTGGGATGAGGACCCAATACGGAGGAGCTGAGAAGGTTGGGGAAGTCCTGTGGATTGAGCTCCATGGAGAAGGAGGAGAGGGGGAGATCCCCCAACAATAAGAAAAACTATAATTTTTGGTGGCATTTCTGACAGGCATATGTCCGCTGAAAATGTCGGCGGACAAACTGGTAGTTTTTTTGCTGGAATAATCTAGCTTTTTTTTTTTGGCGGATATACCGCTGGTAATTTTTGGATAGCTAATTAATCGGTTTTGTCGACGACAAGTTCTTGCGGACAATAATTACCGACTGATTTTTTGCCAGAAAGTTTCTGGCGAAATGTCCAGCGAAAAGTTTTTGGTGAAACGTCCAGTGGAATTTCTATTGGGTTACTTAAACATGATGAATAGTTTCTGGCGGATTAGCCATAGGAAAATTTTTTGGCCAAGAAACTGTCAGAAATTTTGCCAAAGGAAGCCCTATTTTTAGCCCTTCGTGATCATATGCTTGTATATTCTCAATTTTCTCTATTTCTTTCTCTCTTCCTCCCACTCGCCGCTTTGTCGCCTGTGGTTTGCCGCCTCCGTTTGCACCTATTCACTGCCCATCGTGGTGCTATAGCCGTGTGCAGTCATTCATTGCTTCATGCTAGTGTGTCCATCTGTTGTCTAGTCTGTGATTCTGTGGTTTCTCGATAAGTTTTTGGTTGCAAAAGTATTAGTAGTAAAGGAAATTAAATACATTAAGTTTGACATAATTATAAGGTTGACTATCATGTTGAAAGCATGAGTTCAATAGAAAGTTGGAATTGATACATAAGATATAAGAAAGACCAATTTTCAATTTTTTGAATGGATGCATGTTATGAATATAATATTATAAATATTTTATATAATTATCATCATTTGGTAACTAATTTTTTTGAGATTCATAACTTAAAATTTATAGACATATAACCTAAAATTTAATGGTGAAATTAAAACTCATTTAAGTTATTTTTTTTATCATCAATAAAAAAGTTTTAAAAACCTTAATTAATTTGCATAAGAGTTTGTCAATCATTCCATTTCTTTAGTTAAAATAACATTCAAGGAAGAAGTTTAATTAATTTTAAAATAGGAAAATGATATCCTATCTCTTGGAGGGTGAAATGTCTAAGAAAATTATCTTCACATACGTGCTAAAATAAAGTCCTAATCCTTTAGCCAACCATCATTCCTCTTACTTTATATTCTATTTTATTTTGCATTCATCTTTTAGCCAACCAAAAGGTTCCTAAGAGGAGAAAAAATCATAGATCCAAAGTGAAGCATTAAAAAACTTCAACACAAAATGATAATAAAGAAGCTTGGCTCTATAGGACATGTCATTGCACTATATTATAGAATGCATGAACTATGTTGAATTGCAACTAAAACACAAGTCCTAGTTGATTTTGTTGTTGAATTATCTTCACTATCAACAGTGCCTGTTGAAAATATTTTCTCATGTCAAAGAGATTGTGCAAATCATTTTGAATTCTATCCATATATACTCTAGGCCAATTTATAAATCATTATGAATTCTATACATATGTAAGATAAAATGTAACCCTCTTATAACTTCATATTATACATGTGTAGGATAAATTCTTCATATTTTATATATATATATTAGAAATCAAAGAAGTGAGATGTATAGCAATTGGACATAACGACGAAAGGCATTAACATATGAGTTCATTAATGGGGTGAATTTTTTTTATCCACACAGCCTGTCAACTACCTGGCTTTCTATTAGATGGAAGGTTTCGTTGTCCTTGTTCTAAATATAAAAATCAAGTCCACCTCACACCATAAGAGGTAATTGTTTATCTATATCGCAGAGGATTCATGCCAAAAAATTGGTATTAGACTTCTCATAGTAAGTATGAGTTACATTTTGATTCTTGATGCAGCCCATCCACAAATTCTAATATAGCTAAGGAATAAATATTCAAACACTAGAGGACTTAGTTTATGATACAATTAGGATACAGTTTAAATAATATATATAAGAGTCACCAAATAATGAGGTATATAACTTCTATGATTTTTTGCATGTTGCTCATTAACCAATTTGGAAGAGGTGCACTACTTACTCTAAGTTATCTGTTGTTGTGAAGATATTAAGCATTAAGATAGAATTTAATATCCCCCGTGAATATTTTAATCAGTTTGTTGGGCTGCTTAAGGAGATCAATCCAGCAGATAACATAATTCCTACAGATTTATATTAGACTAAGAAGTTAGTTTTCAAACTTAGTTTGACATAAATAAAAATAGATTGTTATGTTAATGGATGTATACTATATTATAAAGATGATATATTAGAGATTGCATGCCGTCATTATAATGCACCAAGATTTAAATCAAAGTCTGGGATGAATAAAAAATAGAAGGATATATCAGTTAGTAGGATATTTTACTTAACCATAATTCCTAGATTATAATATTTATATGCATCTATGAGCTCTACTACACATATAAGATGGCATAACCAACACATCTCATAAGTTTGTATCTTAAAACATCCGTTAGAAGCAGAGCCATGGAAACGCTTTGATCGTATATATCTACCTTCACCTTAGAATCAAGAATTATCATATTAAGTTTATAAGTAGATGATTTTACTCCATTGAGCCAATCAGCTTCACCTTACTCATGCTGGCCCGTGATACTCACCCTTTATAATATTTCTCTAAAGTTATGTATGTCTACACTTAGGGGTACACTTAGGGGCGGAGCCAAGATTTTTTTCATGTGGGGGCACAAATTATTGAAGTAAAAAAAAATCCTCAATCTTTTTCATTTGGGCTTGGGATCGACAATGGCGATTTTAAACAATTTTTTTTTTAATTATTAGATTCATTATACAAACATAAAATATATGATAAAGTAAAAAACTTACAATTGAGAACTCTAATCTTGAGATTCTTCTTATCTGTCATCTATAATTTCTCCTACAGAGCCTTCAATTTTTAAAATCGTTGTACAATCAAGTCATTGTCAATACTATTAAAAATATCATTTTCAATATAAGTAAGTAAACAGTCATTCATCCAAGAGTCTCCCATATGATTGCGTAAACGATTATTTATAATATTCATTGCAAAAAATGCCTGTTCAACTGTTGCTATAGCAACTGGCAATATCAGAGCAAGCTTTATAAGTAAGAAAACCAGAGGATAAATATCATTCTTCTTAATCTCCACTATTTTCTGAGCTTGTTCTCCAATTTAAGGTCTATATTGATAACAAAATAAATTGTAAGCTGCATCTTTTCCTATACTATATTCTAACCAAGCTTTGTGTTCATCAAACCATGCAGGATTAAATCTACGAAATTTATCTCCAATTTTCTTGCGCAGAAATTCATGATCACGTGGTTGACACGGTCTTTTCAACAAGTAATATCTCCGAACACTATCTCTCTCGTTAGGATGATAATCCAAAATGTTTATTCTCAATACAGGATTGGCAGGGATATCAGTAATATTTGTTTCTACACAGCTTTTTTTAATTTGTGTATTATTTTCCTCACATATAATATCTTGATCAGCTCCTTCAAATTTTTTTTTGAAATATATTTCCATATCTAATTTGAATTAAAATGCACGTAATAAATTTTATGCTTGTGACCAAAAAATTTTAAACTAATTAAATGATAAATAACTAAAAAAATACCTGGCAACTATAACAGAGCAGTAGACTATAATACCACTCAAAATTCTTTGCTTCTGAAAATATCCCTAAATGAGAAAGTAATAACATTAATAGAGCAGTGGAGAAGCTTTTTTATTTTTTAAGTGATTTTCAAGTGATATTACGAACAAAACTTTGCAGCCGCTGGCAGCGACGAACTGCAGGAATCGGTCGTCGCCTTGCAGCCACTGGCAACGACGAACTACAAAAAATAGTCTGTTGCCGTTGCGGGACATCCTTCAGTGATCTTCCAATTTATTTCAATAGTTGTCTCTTAAGGCTATGGACCTATAAGTGCGGCAACTAAAATCCAGAAAATAAGAAAAGCATCAGGAAATATAAAAGCTTCCACTACCCATAGCTTCTGCGGCAACCAAAAAATGAGAAAACTGAAAAGCCTCAGAAAAAATGATACTTAAACGAGGAAGCTTTTGTTCAGAAACAAGGAAGCTGGAAGCAAGTCATTGGAAATTTGGAGGAGGTGTCAGTCTGGCAGAAGAACATCTTAATGAACTTACATGTCGTGACTCGTGGGGCTTTTCTGGTTGTCGCACCGATGCCGGAGTGAGTCTCGAGGCGTGAATGGTCGCCGTTTGTCGGTGTTGTCGCTACTGGCTAGATGCGGGAAAAGAATTTTGGGAAGGGAAACAGATGCAGTTATGGGAAGAGTCTATTGAAAGGCAACAAAATAAATATATATATATATTTATTAAATACTAATTAAGAAATAATTAATAGACTTAATTAAACATTGATTGAAATTTCTGTGGGGGCCCGTGCCCCTATAGTGCATCGGCCCCTGTCTACACTGTAAATATTTCTGACAATGATCATTCCAAGGCGACATAATCCAAAATAAAGATCGATATATTCTTGTAACCTTTAATTAATGATTTAAATTTACTGTGGGAAGAAGTAAGTATATATGATATCTCCACCAAATAAAACTTTATAATAAGGGCAGCATTGCTTTGAACAATTGGTGACTTTCCTTCATACGGTATGCTTTCAGGTTGGAGTACTTCCGAGAAGTTAGCTTATTCATATTGCATGAAATTTACTCAGCCATTCACTTTAAAGAATGGAGGTAATAACATTTGGTTCGACTGTCATCATATGTTCTTACCTATAAGTCATTCTTTCAGGAGAAATAAGAACGCATTTACTAAAAATAAAATGGTGATATTGCAGCCTCCTTCGAGATTGAGCCGTGAGGAAATATTTGAAAGAGCAAGGTATATGTCCAAAATAGTTGATTCTCCAACACTAAATGATTACAAATTGCTAGGGTATGGAGTCAATCACAATTGGATCAAAAAGAGTAATTTTTTGTTTTTATCATATTGAAAAATAAACTTGATCAGACATAACTTAGATGTCATGTATATAAGAAAAAGTTTTTGATAATGTATTCAACACAGTAATGGGCATCAAAGATAAATTTAAAGATAATTTAAAAATAATGATAGACTTAAAAGATATTTACAGGAGAAAATTTTTAGAGTTGAAGGATGGTAGAAATAAAAAACTTCTAAAATCAAAATTATCATTCACCTTAACTTAAATCTCTTGATCAAGATAAGTATCTTCTTTAAGAATTTATGCTCCTCAAAACTGAATGCAGAGCACTTGATTAATATGGAGCAAAATATTACTATTTTTTAATAATATTTGTATATGGCTTTTGGTGATGTGTCCGCCCAAAAATTAATATCGATCAAGAATATCTTTGGGAGGCAAAATAAAGTGATTAGTGGCTCATCCAGTATGCCTATACATATTGAGGGGATATCTTCTTCTTAGCCTGCCACTTAGAGCCAGCCTAGCTCGCCTTTACCTACTCCTTTAGCTGGCAGTCCTCAATTTTATTCTCCAGACACCCACTTTCCTTCTTCAGACCCCACACACAATACTCCCTTCTACCCTTAATACTCTCCATCATTTTCTCATGGAGTCCCTCCAAGTTTATCCATATTTATCATATATCTCGCCATTCTACCACCCACCACCATCTCAGCCCTCTGCAGGTGGACCTTCCACCCCGGTTGTAATAGAGTAGACGTCAGATAGGCCCATGTTGATTGCACCTGAGGGTGACACATACTTACTAAAGATATTCTTAACACTATTAAGATAATTTAAGAAATATTTTTTCACCTAACACATTTCGTGCAGATTTTATCCGTCAAAGTAGCCCACACATAAGATACGAGACGTCATACAGAACATGTATGATGCTCCTTATGTTTCTTGGAAGAAAACTTCAAAAGAAGTGTGTAATTTATAGTTTAGGAAGTTTGAGGTTAATTATTAATAAAAATATATATTTTATATTATATCTTTTTAATTAAGCTAACACAAATATTCTATATTATATGTTTTTATATGTAGAAAGATCTTTACTGGTTACCCGAGCACAATGATAAGAACAAAAAAAAATTTGAGAAGCGCGGGATAACTCGCCTACGAGATATGTTTACGGATATTAATTAGAAAGTCAAGAAAGGAACCCCTTTATATTAGTGAAAGTGTATTGGCAGACCTGACCAGTGCATGGGCTAACCCATAATATAGTAGGAGGAGGAACCATAATAGATAGAATAGAGCTTTTGACGACATTTGGTAAAAATTTTAATAGATTTTAATAATTTAATTAGTTATGAATGTTAAAGTAAATATATTACAGAAAGAGATGCTGGATAGAGAATCAATCGCTATTGAGTTGCATAGTCATACTTACAAGCGATAGGAGGACCAATAATGGATTGATGAGCAAGCAAGGGGAGCCTACGTAAGTATATAAATTTAATAATTTAGTTATCATATGTAAATTAATTAATCTTGTATTAATCTTTGTAGGAAGAGTATACACGACTTTGAGAGAGCCATGGTGGAGCATGTGAGGGTTCCTCTAGGGGATCTACAGATTATTCTAACTATCGCATTTAGTCGCAAGTGATATATGAAATGCAGAAAGGATGGATATATAGATTAGACTCGCAAGCCTATGCATACGAGAGATAAACCTCTGGTAGCTTCAGCTTCTCAGCAGACAGTCAGCATACTGTATAGAGCCAACAGGTGGCTGCCCTTATAGCAAAGCTAGATCAAGTCTAAAAACCATAGGCTAGCATGTATGTAGATGCAGCAAAGTCAGATGATGAAAGAGTTACAGAGAATGAGGGAGCAGTTCAGTGGAAAGCAGCTAGCATCGGCAGAGGAGAAGAACGAAGAAACTTATTATGATTAGACTTTTTATTGTGTAATGAACTATATGTTTATACAATTTGTGTTCTATTTTTATTGTGTAATGAACTTGGTGCTTATTTCATAGAGTTTATGTTTAATGAGCAAGTTTATATTTTTATGATCAAATGTCTAATTACGGCCGTCATTAGTATTTCTGTTCGAAGTTGAAATGTGCCTATGGTATCTGGCTTATTTTTGCAGGATTGATATGTTGTTGAATAATTAAGAGGAATGGCTTTTTTTTTTACTATAGGTTTCTGACGGATTTTCGATGGATAATCCGTCGAAAATGACGATACAACAAATTGTTCTAGCGCTTTTGGCGATAAATGACTACCAGTACTTCTGACAGATTTGCCTTCAGTGATATCCACTGGTTATCTTGGTGGAAATAATCGATGGCTTGACCGCCGGTATTTTTGGCAGTTATTTTTTTGATGGAAATAGGAATATGGAATCATCATTTTTAGGGTAATTTTTTCACCGGAGAACTGCCAGAAATATTTGCGACGGTTCTTTTTCTATCGAAAATATTTTTTTGACGGGCAAATTTTCGTCAAAATGTTTTCCGTCAAAAATTCACCTAAAAGCCCATATTTCTAACAAAAAAGTTCATTTTTGGCTATTTTTTCTCATCGAAAATACCCATTTTTCCTGCAGTTCCCCCAATATGAAGGGGCGGCGCTAAAAAAAAAAACTCTACCAAAGAGATCAATGCGAAAAGTGATTGTTTTATTCTTCATCCTAATCTTAGGAAGAACAACCTTGTTAAGCCTAAAGATTCTATTCATCAAATCGTTAATGCCAATCTCATCGGTGCTATTATCAATCCAGTTATCCTTGTTTCTAATGATCCGACTAATATTAATGTTAATGTCGATGTTCCCTCAGCTGCCCAAAGGGATGATTTTGTTATTGGAACTCCTACTTTACTGCCTACAAGCAAAGTAATATCTGAGAGTAATGCGATGCATTTGATTTATCCTAATGTGGATGAAACCTCTACTATGGATGGAAAGTATGCGGATGACATTGTTGATCATGTTAATGGGGATCAAATTGTTAATCTCGATACCCAATTTCCTCCTGTTTCTGTACTTGATGATGTTAGTTTTTTGGATGTCTCTAATAAGGTGCCTATTATTAACATCCCTTGCTCCCCTTTATCTACTGATGTCAGCCTAAATAAACAACACGAGCTTCCTAATAATGTTGTTAATTCTATTAACCATATTGATTGGTTAATCGATTCCTTGGGTATTATCAACGTTGATCCTAATAATGTTGTTGAGGATGTGAATGATGGTAACTTTCATGATTCTCAGGATGATGTTAATTTAGATATTATGAAATTTGATAATGCTGGTTTTTATAATGTATTAGGGAAGAATAAAAAGAAATATAAAAGCAAAAAAAAAGGGAAATATCTTTTGCTCTGTTTGTTCTTTTTTTCTTCTGCTCCTCTTTTGGCTCTATCCCTGTGGGATTTAGTTGGAGTGGGTTTGTTTGGCTTTGGGTTGCCTTGTTTCTATAATGCTTCATGCTTTTGGCTGCTGCTTGCTTGGGTTGATGGTTTCCTGGCACTGGGGGGTGGGGTTTTTTTGGGATTTGGTGGTTGTTTCATTCTATTTATCCTTGGAGGTTATTGTTATCTATGGGGTAATGTTTTGGCTATGTTCTATTACTTTAACCATTTGCAGGTCAAATTTCAGTTGTTGTTGCATCTTCCTGATCATGTCCAATGGATCCAAGCTTTCTTTTTTTGGGGTGGTTGCTTCTTTCTCTCCCATAGATTCTAGTTTTTTGGTTGTTTTGGCTTGTACTGTAGTAAGGTTCAAAAGCTCATTAGGTTTTTTTTCCTTCCTTTTTGCTTGTAGCTCATTGGAGCAGTATATGGCTATTGGATCTTTTAAAGACTTGTACTATTTTTACTTAATCAACATGTAGGCCCTCATATAGGTTTTAATTAAAACAAAAGAATAATCCCCATTCTAACATATTTTTATCTTTTCCTCTTGAAAATTTCTTAGCTATAAATCTAGGAACATACAGTCGCCAGATTAATTAAATCTTAATTAGCTTACCCCTTTTTCATCTCACCTGCCATTATCATTTACCTGTTTCCGTAGGAAGCTTGGAACTTGATGATAATCTCCTCCTCCTCCTTGGAGATGTTTCCTCTCCTAATACCTGCCTTCAGGTAATTTATCCATCTTAACCTGCAACTTTTGCCACATCTCAGCAGACCTTGCAAATGCATTAAATTTTACAAGAAACATTCATCAGATCATACTTCATATATTTAAAATACTTCATAATTTAAGAGATGTATAGATAGATAGAGAGAGAGAGAGAGAGAGAGAGAGAGAGAGAGAGAGAGAGAGAGAGAGAGAGAGTGCGGCGGCTAGTTAGCTTGGTCGATACCAGCGTTCTTTGGAAGCGATCTCCAAGAACCTTCTCCATTCTCTGTTATGTACTTAACCAGTATCTCATCCTCCTCTTCTGTCCATTTCCCCTTCCTCAGTCCTACCTTCTCGCAGCATGGCGTCCTTCCATCTCCTTCCTAAACTGGAGGGGGGAGAGAGAGAGAGAGAGGTCTTCGTGGCTACGGTGATCAAAATGCTACAAAGTAGACTCGAAGCTCTGTGAGGTCTGTGAGGTTAAGTAATGTAGAAGATGTGAGTTATGCACCGCGCCAGCACCATGCAGCTGTATCTCACGTGACTTTTACTTGTAACTTTTCTTTTATATAGTGGAATTGGTCTATGCCCTTAAGTTTCCCAAAAAAAAAAAAACTATTACATATGTAAAACCTGTGATGAAAACGTAGGAGCAGCTCTATCTGGAGCTACCAATTGTACTGTAAATGTTAACCACAATGATTTTAATTGTACTTCAGATCATATCAGTTTTTAGTGATACAAGATCTGAATTCTCAGTGCATGAAAGTGGGTCTGAAATAGTAATTATAGAAGAAAACAACTATGATGCTTCAACATTTTTAGTAAATTATTTTTGAGCAATATATCTTAAATGTACATCAGAGCAAGTGATGATGATGACTATGGAAAGGCTAATTTTTCAGGTCTGTCGGTTTTCTATTTGCGCATTGTGCAGTGTTCATCTTTATTTTTTAGGGTTTAGGGCCTCAGAAAAAAGAGAAGAATTTATAGAGTCCACATGGGATGGTTTCTCTTCAACCACCACAAACACCTCTCTCCATATCAAAATAAATGATTGTTGCCTTTAGCTTCCTAAGTAGCTGTAATAACTCACATCCTGCAATGGAAATGTGGTTTTTTATTTAAATAAAAGGATAAAAGGTAGTATTAATGCTACTTATTATTATTATTATTATTATTATTATTATTATTATGAGGAATTGGAGTCCCCAACGCATAACTGACTTACGATATATTTGGTTAAAACTTTTATCAATATGGTGTAGCAAAAAAGCTTATATAAAAAGAAGGGTTGAGTGGATATATATAAAATCATTATTGATATATCATCAAAAAATTATTTTGATCGAATACGAATCTCGAGGTAAGTTCGTATTGGAATTGGAAACTTCCAAAATTAAATTCACATTGGAAACTACGGTCCATCCGACCACCTTTACATGCCAACTACGGTCCCTTCGACCACAATCGCATGTCGACTATGGTCCTTCTGACCACCGTCACCCGCCGACTATGGTCCTTCCAACCTCAATCACCCAAATACAGTGTTACTAACCAAACATACATATTAACACTCTTTTCAGAATAGCTACCATGTAATGAGTTCTATATGATGTGTATTTGCTACATAAAATCTTCCCCCGAGGAAGGATCCCATTTGTACTCAACTATCAATACTAGTAGATTCATTCAAACTTGGCCAGACCTCGTGGCTTTTCTCTTTTTCAGGGGTTTTCACATAAAAACTTTTGTGTCTCGTATAAACGCTGTACTCATCTCTTTTATCTATTCGTGTGTTGGATCTTCGTATAAAGTTAAGACGCTAAACTATATCTCTCTCTACCGCCGCGAATATTTCAAGACGCAACAATTATATTTTAGAGATAATTGGCTAAACATCCATATAGATGAATGAATATATAACCAAAATAAATCAATAAGATTGTCAATTGATTCAATGGAGATGATGGCATCCTCTTTGAAATCTAGATAATCTGAAACCATAAGTACCCCTTCCCCCAACACATCACTTAAAACGTTTGGAGTCTTGAAGAATAATATTTAATCTGAATGCTTATTTGGAGATAAGAAACTACTATTTATTCAATAGAATAGAATTAGACCAACATAACGAGAGAAAAAATAAGTTTCTACCTCTTCATTAAACTCCCTCACATTCTAGTCTCTCTCTTTCTCTCTCTCATTCTCTCTCTCTAAACTCTCCAAGTTACTTTAAAAAATACTCTCAAAGAGTTTCCACCTAAAGCCCCTAGCCTAATGTATCTATGACTTCAATTCCACTTTGATGCCATGATGAGTCAGTATAATTATCTTCTCCAATAACTACACTTCCTTTTATTTATCTACTCTGAGCCTAAAATTAGGTTGTTGATAGTGGATAATGTTTCCTTAACCTTATAATCTAATATCAAAGGTTCAAACAATAGAATTGGTGCCAAGTGGAATTTGGCGAAGTTCTATTTGTAAAGCTTAAGTGCACTTAATTATTGGATCAAGCATTAGGCATTATTACCTTCTAATAAAAACCATGCAAAGATTTCTCTAGCTACTTAAGGGAATTAAGGAGTTTGGTCATAGTTTTAAGGTACATAGTGTAATGATAATCCAAAAGGGGATTAGATGACAATAAAAGTCTATTAGGCATTGAATCACATAAATATCTATTGTATCTAAAGCTTCATTTGGGATGGCTTTCTTACTGTTTCTTAAAATAGCTTTTTAGTACAAAACTTACAATTTTTAGTACAAAACTTAAAATTTTTGTACTTGAAAGCTACTTTAAGAAGCAGTAAAAAAGCCGTCCCAAACGAAACCTAAATCTTTATAGTTTAGCTTTATTTTATTGCATACTTTACTTAATTTCCTATAAGTCATTCTCTTAATTGGGTCATTAGATTGAGTAGAGTGGTAGATTACACACACATATTCATCATTAAGTCATGTAACTCTTAACTTAATCTCCCACTCTAAATCTAATTATCCAACTAATAGAAAAGCTTATAACTCTATGAAAATTCATATATATTATTCTCTCAATAATTTAAATTTTACTTTGATACCAAGCTCTATTATACCATTGCCTAAACAAGATGCAATAGTACGTGAAACATCCAACTTAAAATCAAAGAGAACACCATAAATACACTCCATCATTAATTCATCCATGATACCATCTTTAAAACTCAATATTTCATGGACCCAATATTTATATTTTTTATAAACCTAAATTGATCCACTTATCTCTTATAAGTTCTTTTTATACATTTAACATGAACATAAGTTGTGTGCAAGCCACAACTTATGTTATCTTTGCCACTTTATTGTTGGTGGTCTTATTAGGGATCACCTTTGCCACTTTATTGTTTGTTTTTCTTCAAATATTTCCAAGGTCAATGATATCTTTGCTGAAATATATGCTTTATACAAAGGGTTACTCCTTTGTATTGTTAATAGCATTAAGAACGTTTGGATTGAGACCTATTCCAGTTTATTGTTGTCTTTAGTGAATGACTGCCATTGCCATAATGCTAATCTATTTTATCCTTTTAGCAAAATTATGATTTTACTGAACAAGGTGCAGTTTAGAATTTCACATATTTGGCGTGACGAAAACTATTGTGTTGATTAGCTTGCGAAGTTAGGGTCTAAGATTAGTAATTCGCTCTACTTTGACAATAACTCAACTCCTGGGTTGCTTAGAGGTATGATCAGAATGGATAGAATGGAGATTCATTATATTAGGTTTTGATGTCCTTTCTTGTTTTAGCTTTTGTTGTTTCACTGACTGTCTTGTGGTTTTTTCAGGTGTTGTGGTGTTTCTCTTCATTAATTATTTTCTTGTTGTTTAATTGGGAGTTTTTGTTGATTAACTTTTCTTCTTGTTGGTGGGGCTGGTTTGTTCTTCCTGCTGATGGTCTCTTTGCGTTGGGGGTTTTTGGAGCTTTGGCTCGGTTTTTTTTTTTTTACTATTTTTGTTGGTTGGTTTGTAGTTGGGTTGGGTTTTGTCTTATGGCTTGCTTTTTGGCTGGGTTGCATTGGGTTTTTGGGGGCTCTACTGCTTCTCATGAGTTGTGGCTTGCTGCAGGTCTCTGAGGTTGCTGTGTCTTTTTTGGTCTAGGCTGCTCGATAGGTGTCGTTTATGTTGTTGGTTTTTGGCTCATCAATTATTTCTTCACTGTCTTCCTTTGCAGGTTGTGGGTTGCTCTCATTTGGATTTAGTTTCTTCCAGCCGTTTGCAATTCTCTGCTTTGGGTTAGTGTGCTTCCATTTTTTTCTTTTGTTCAGCTTGTTGGATTCAGGTATTCTTTGCTGCTGTCCCGATGGTCTCTTTTGATATTCCTGACAGTGGATGCAATGCTATTGTTGATTTCTATTGTGATTGTTGGATTTGTTTTGGCTCTATCTATATTTTGTGGGTGATTGATTCTTGCCTCCCATAGAATTTTCCTACGTTTTGCTCTTTGTAATTAGTTGAGATCTTTAGCTCTTTAGGTTTTATTTTCTTTTCTATTGTAGCTCTTCTGAGCTGTAGCGAGCTTTAGCTCTCTCTTAAGGACTTGTAATTTTTATTTATATTAACACGTAGGCCCGGTGATGAGTTTTATCTAAAAAAAAATTGTGTGCAAGCCACAATTTACATCTAATTCACATTGTATGCAATATATACAAATATCAAATTTGTCAAGATCACCTAACACTTGAAATCACAACTCTTAACCCACTAACTATATTACTTAGCTTGCATTAAAATAAATAAAACCATCATAAACTGCATGATATATATAACCCTCATGTATTGCTACTTCCTTAGCCGGCAAGATAATTGTCACTCCATAGCTCCCCTTACTCTATTTTACACCTGAAATCACAACACATACAGATACAAAAGAAATGAGGTCATCACATTTCTAAGGATTTTAATATACATTCAAGCATATGGTGAGTAAAGCAATGTGAATGAGCACTGTCTAATATCCATTGTTTGCATGATTCTAGTGTAGTAATAATCATAATACCATTTATTTATTCTAATAATGTTATTTATCATATAAGCTAAATGATAAATAGTCATTTACCATAAATCTACTAACAAATAGATTTATTTACTATGCATTTTTCATTTTCAATTATTTCAAATCATGAAAAGAGCGTGAGCGGCGGCGGAACATAATAGGGCTTTAACCAACGGTTTTCCCGGCGGAATAATCCGCTGGTCTTTAAGTTAAATTTTTTTATTAAAAATCTCCCAGTAAAACCGTCGCGCAGATAAAGAAGCAGTGGAAATCGCGGCGGAAAAGTTTCTCCAGAATTTCAGGTGGGTGAATTCCAACACATATCCCGCCGCCAAAGCCGCCGGAAATCTAGAGGATATTTTCCGCCGGAAGTTCTCCCGGGCATTATTGCTTTTCCTGTAGTGTTAAATCGATAAAAAATTCATCATACTTCATAGGTTATATAAAAAAATAAATGAAATATGATGTGCAAATATTATGGATAATATCTTGGATTACATAGTTACAATATTTTAGCTCGTGGTTTTGTCTTTGTGATTCCAATATATACTTTTTCTAATAATTGATAGCTTAATATCTTTTTTGGGAAGAAATCATATGAAGTTTTAATTGTGTGTGACTTTTCTTATGAAATTCATCGATGACATGGAGCCCATCATCTATGCATGCTGCCATAAAAGATAATGAAGTCTTCATGCATGCCATCAAATAGCCATGAATTATAAATTTTACACCTTCATGAGTACATGCACAACATAAATAAATTCATGATGTATATATGCTTTTATAAACCTAGCATGCACAATATCATGACATAATTTTGTATATCTTATAAAGGCACGTGAAATATAGCATGAAGGAACTTAATTATATTCATTTACTTAATAAAAATAAACTTCGAATTAAAATTTATTTTTAAGAAATAAATATACATAAAAGAATGAAAAAGAGATGGAAATCTAAATTAAATGAAAGAAAATATATATTATAAATCATATAAATTATTATTGAATGCTATTAGATACTTCAATAAATTATTGGTACATCAAATGACTATAAACATCATAAAGAAGAAAGTATAAAATAGCCAAAATAAATTATATCATGAATGATTTTATCATAGAAAATTATAAAAAAAAAATACATTAAATACTTGGTTGAATATTTAACCTTAAAGAGCTAATGAAAAAGAAAGAAATTTCGGTTCATTACAATTTCATTACAGAACATTTGATATGAAGGCCATAAAGAAGCATTTGCATTGAAAATTTAAATTTCCCTAATTTAGGAATATTAGTTGAATTTTATTCAAAATAATTAATAAATTAAGAAAATATAAAATATCTATATTCGTAAAATAGAAGAAATTTATGAATATTAAATTGCTTGAATTTAATTCTATTAAATGTGCTTTTATCTACTTTTCATGAATCAAATTAAATTTTATCATATGAGAAATTTATTTTAAGAAAAAAAATTATGGATGTATTATATTTTTTATTAAAAGAAATTACAAATTACATCAAGAATAGCTTTTTTCAATTTACTTGAATTAATCACAAATTATTTTTTACTTTTGCAATTAAAGTTATAGAAAAATAAGAAAAAATATTCTAATTTTGAAATTTTGTATTTCAATTTATACAAAAAAATAATGCATGTAATGCATTACATGCAAATGATTATATATGTAAAAAAAAAATAATGTTAAAAACTGAATTAAATATAATTTTATAGAATTTAATTTCATTTTCTTAATTTTTTTCTTATTTATTGAATAATGGTCATGAGATGTGTGTGCTCCAAGTCGTGTCTTGAGAGAGCTTAGGGTTTTAAGTCTTCACCTCTATCAAGGTGGAGATTAGTTGGCTAAGCGGGTTAGAAAGCTTCATTAGAGCCTAATAAAGACCATTGCTCAGATTTCTTGGCTTCTTGTCGCTGGAGATGCCACCCAAACACCACACCCTTCCTCCTTGAATAGGCCTTCATCAGGAGACCATGTAGGAGCTTAAGAAGGCTTAGGATTGAATGGATGAGGTTTATAACCTAATTAATTACCTATTAGTTTATATACAAGGCAATTCAAAGGATTGGCACCAATTACCTTTTGAGATAAGGAGGAGGTCTCACATAAATGAAGTAATCTTAGGCTTCATTTGGAACAGCTTTCTTAATGCTTCTTAAAGCAGAGAGCCGCTTTAAAAAGTCATAAGAAAGCCGTCCCAAAGAAGTCTTAGGCTATTCAAACTTAGGCTTCGTCTGAAATAATTTTCTTATTGTTTTCTAAAATAACTTTTTAATACAAGATAACTTCCACAACTTCGAGCATTTGTAAAGACAGCCATTGAACAGCGATAGTGCAGCAAATACTGATATAACATTACAATACTACAAACATATAAATACAAACATATTGCTATAACATTACAAACGAACGCTACTTTACAAAGCTTCCTCCTGAGCCAAGGGCTGCTAAACCAAATATTTAGCCATATGTCTTTATTTTCTAGACCAGATGACAAAAGGTTATGGAACAAATGAGCTAATAGAAGAGTAGGTAAGAGTGCTAATAAAAATATCTGGCTTAACAATTGACTTAGGAGCAGGAGAATCATCACAAGCAAAAGTGACTTCAGAGCAGAGGCAGCATCAGTCACTTCTACTTGATGTACTGTGATATCCACTTGAAGCCATCACCATAACCCATCTTGCGTACAATGCTGCACATGAATACCTCTACTGGTCGGACATTGGTATCCACGAGGTTGACCTTGCCTTTGCCTGTAGTGAAGTTGCTGAGACCGAGGTGGAAGCGGAGCTCCTCCTCTGATGCTGCATATACAAGGTCAATCTTGTTCCCCAGGATAAGGAATGGTACATTGGCTAGCAAATCATCTGAGAGCAGCGCGTCCAGCTCCTTTTTAGATTCTGCAAATCTCTCTTTGTCTGCAGCATCTACCAGGTAAACGACAGCGTCCACCTGCAAACAAGATGTAGAAAAGTAGCAAAAACTTATCATTCTAATCTTTGTTTTTCAGCTTTATTTATTGGTGAAAATAATGGTTTCGTTATATGTATAAAATACTTGGCTTTTGCTGATGAAGTTATTATTATTTTTTTAAATGGTGGAGAAAGCAACTTCAAAGAAAGTTTAGGAATTCTTGCAGTCGTATGAATGTTTCTCGCCAGCTTATCAACATGGATAAAGTGGATTGTTATCCTCCAATGCCCTCCCACTGTTAGAAGGAGAAATATTGAACAAGCTATTGGCTTCTCTAATAATAAGTTGCCTTTTAGCTATCTTGGCATACCGTCTTTTGATGGGTTCAATAAGGTATCTTTCAATGATGATCTTATTAGTGAACTTCAAATGAAGTTTATTGTATTGGAAATCAGCCCCTTGTCCTCTCTTATCCTGGTCAGCCCTTGCTTTGTGGACATGAATATTTTGAATTTTAAATCAAGCTCCTCTTGAATTGAATGTAGCTCAATCATGAATAGCCTTCTACACATATGCACCCATTTAGACTTTGAGCTTTATCTAGAGTCTGACTTTGGGTCTAATTTTGAACTTGACTTTGGACCTAACTTTTGGCTTGACCTATTGATGTTGGATCCTATCGGATCATAAAGATTGAAGTTTGACTCCTAATTTTGGAGATAACAAACACTTCTTGATGTTGGTCCTGAATTCTTCAGTTGCAATAATGCTAGATAGTCTAATTTTTCTCTAACCTTTTTTTTTAGCAATGTTTCTTCATTCTCTATTTTTGGCTCCCTACTTCAACATTTCAGGAAGATTTTCAAATAAAAAATAGCTAAAAAACAATTCCTCAAGGTTGGATCAACATCCGGGGGAAAAGGTGATGAGTATCTTCTGATTGTTTTTGAAGGAGATAATCTACGACTAATTTTTCACTCATCACTTTTGTAAAAAACTTTGATTTCTCTCAGATTTTGTAGTGTTCATATGCTTCTGGTAATATCTGATTTGAAATTTTACATCATCAAGGTAATAATAGAATCAAATTTCAGCAAAACAAAAAAACAAAACTTAGTTTTTTTTTTTAAATTGTCCTGCATACTTTTTTCCTGCATTTTTGGCTACTTATATTTAATCAATCACCTATTGCATCATTTAAAATTATCATAACTCTAGGTCAGTCTACTTAGCTCTGTCCTTCGTCATTAATCCTTCACCATGTCGAAAAAAAAAAAAAAATTTAGGTATCATATTCTACAATCAATAACTAGTAACCAACAAATCAAGATTACCAACTTAATCCATATTTTGCTCAAATCTTATATGTGACCACAATTCTGGTATAATATCATCTATGGAGATCCATTACGCTCAAATCTTACATGTGATCGCAAAGCTGGTCTAATATCATCCATGGAGCATTGCCCGAATTCCAATGGATAAATAAGAGTTTTCACAACAATGCTATAAAACCTCCATTGACAAGCTAGAACAAGTAAGAATAAATGTGTTTGGAAACTGTTATTACTTAAATCAATTGAACATTAACCAACTGCACTAGATTTTCACTAGAAACCTCTAGCTTCTGCATATGGAGGTGCACATTTGTTTAGTAATTTAAAACAGAACAAAATCTCAAAAACTTACATCATTTACAACTCCCAACAGATTCCAGTAATTTGAAGATTGAATTCATTTTCAAAGGATCCACATCCTAGTCTTATGTGTAGGTATAAAAGAAGGATAATTTAATCCATAAAGTAAATAAATTAAATAAGGAAAACCCAAAACTAAAGAACTAGCAAATCCAAGCATATCATCTTTAGGTAATCCCTCAAGACTGGGTCACCGCTCACATGAAGAAAATAGTAAGTTAAGAAGATAAATGCAATAAAAAGCTAAGAAATTGCACTATTTTCCATTTGATCTCATGCTTCTTTTCTTTTGTTTCACCTTTTTAATGGGTGGAAGGAGGTAATACAAACGATACTTACTAAATACCTAATCAATTTAACTTTCATGGCTCGCTTACAACGGAATACTCGACGAGCGATACTTTCACTTGAACACTTGTATTGGAGATAAGTATGTCACATGTAAAGAGAATCTCTTTAAGCATTTCAGAGAATAAAAACATGAGGGAGAAGGTGCAACTACTTGAAATGACAGTCCCTTCTGTCTCCTGCGACGCCTCATTGGTTCCATTCATATGTGGACTCAATGAAATTGGATGAAATACACCAAATAGCTAAGTATCTCAACCATTCTGTGGACAAGCAAAAATATACTATATGTGTAAATAAGCCACTATTTATCAAATGAGTTTTGTTTAATAATGACGTGTTGTGTTGTGCTATTTGAAATAGTCATTCCCATTCTCATGGCTTCCTTGGGTGAAAGAATTACAAGACAGAAAATGAAAATAAAATGTTAATGAGAATGATAAAGGAATTGAATTGAAACTTTTTGACTCATTTGTTTGGTTAGGGAGAATATCACTGAAAAATTTTCTATTTTTTTCTTGTTTGATTGATGATTTTTTTCTTGTAAGTAGAGAGAATTCGAATCTAGTGAAAATCCGAAAATGTTTTCTTCATAAATAACCAAAGCACATGCCAGTTGCTCTTAACAAATTAAATAACTCGAGTACAGAACTTACAAGATCCAAATGAAAGATTTCGATTGATTTCCCTGTTTCCTTTAACGTAAAAGAAATAATAAATCAAATACCCCAGACCAAAGGAAAGAAAAGCCAAACCTTGGCGTAATAATCCTTCCAGACTCGGCGAGCGATCAAGTGCCCACCCAGATCAAACGCCTTAAACTTAATCTTCCCAATGCTAAGCTCCTCCGATGTTGGATACTGCGTTGGTTGATGCTGAACCAATCTCTGCACGCAAATCAAAAGTACAACAAACTTCAAGAAAATGATAAAACCAAATAGAAATCATTTGATTCCCTAAAAAAACGCAAAGAAACCGATGTCCAGATGAAAATTGAAGCAAGATAAAGAAGAAAGGGTACCTCATCCTTTAGCATTTGCAGAAGCGTCGTCTTTCCAGCGTTGTCGAGCCCTAAAAACAAGATTTTGGCCTCCTTCTGCCACAAGCCCAGGGACGCGAGCACTCCATAAAACCAGTCTATAAGAAACATCTTCCCAGCCTTTCACAATAGAGCCCGGCTCCGATCCACTCAGTCCCTCGAGAAGCCGCGAAAACCTACCGCAACCACGCCGGAATTTCCCGGATCTGGCCTTTGGCACCCGCCCAGTCGCGCAGGATAGAGATTGGGAAAAAAAGATGGCGAGCGGTCGTTCGATCGCACTTGGATTCTGCTGAATTTCCGCGTTTGCCACCGCCTTAGGCCCCACGGCCAAATGCACGGATTGCGAGTGGGGCGGTCAATCCAGGGAAGAACCGTGGTGTAAGAAATAGACTCTGTGTGCTCGAGCGGCCGTTGCCTCCTGGTTACAACGGTCAATTCCGTAGCTTGTACACCATAAAAATAAGATTTTTTTTTTCCAAAAAATTAATTTTTTTTATCTACGTACACATTATGATATTATATACAAAGAGGACGTTGAATTCAATGATATTCCAAGCAGGCTGGATGAGAATGAAGAATAAATAATAGAATTGAGGAGTGAAAGAAAATCTAGAATGTGCTCCAAAGATTAGAGCTTCTAGATTTTCAGAATTTTCACTATCAATATATATAATATTTTTATCTATCAATTTATCATTTTAATTTTTAAATAATAATATAAATATCACCTAGTGTTAATGAACAAACTTATGTGCTGCCCTTCAAATAGATGAAAGTAGAGGTATAAATTAGCCGAGTTAAGTCAAGTATTTCCCTAATCAAGTTAAACTTGTTTACTTTTTATTAAGCTTGAGTTTGAGCTCGACTCGTTAAAAAAATTTATATGATCGAGCTCGGCTCGATTGCTCGAGTTTGACTCGATTGTTAAGTTTGATTGCTTAGTTTTAAATTAAATTTTTTTATTTTGTTAGAATTTTTATTTTTAATATAGAAATAATTTAAAATTATTAAAATATATTATATAACACTAATTTAAATTAATTTTTAAATATATTTAAAATTTATCGAGCAGCTCAACGAGCCTTCGAGTCGAGCCAGGTTGAGCTCGAGCTCATTTAATATACGAGTTCGAACTTGTGGTACGATAACCTGGACTCATGAACTCGTTAACGAGTCGGGCTCGAGCCAGCTCAGCTCACTTACGCCCATACTTGTTAACGATGAATTTCGCAGTACGATGCAAAGGTCCCTTTGAAGCCATGGCGCATAGCGCACGGTGCGGCGCGTGCCATTTTGTACATGGCACAAACTATACAAGAATTATAGAATAATAAGTATGAATATGAAATATTATTAAACTGAAAGATAACTAACAGGCTATCATAATAATGAAAGACGGTCATAGTCATATATAAGTTCAAGTAAACAACTCCTCAAATATCTCATAATTCAAAATATTACAATCATTTTTTTCAAAGGTTAATGATTTTATAAGAATTAATATACTCTTCTAGGGAATCATCATCATCAGCAAATGTCAAAAAAGCTTTGTTATCTTCATCAGCATTGTCTCCTACTTTATAGTTCTCTTTATCACCCTCCTCATTCTTATTCTCAATAGCAACAACGTCATGCTTAGATGAAGATTCATTCTCTTTGCCTTTAGATGTCTCCTGAATGTTGTAGTTTTTATCATAAACACCAATAGCCTTAACAACACTTGTCCAAGTTAAATCTTCCTCTCCAGCAATAAAGTCATTTTCTTCATTAGACTCATCATCTAATTTTCTTCTTAGCCACTCATTTGCATCATCTATCTCAGTCAAAGAAATAGGATCAATCACATCACGATGATTGTATCTCTGAATCAATGCTTTATTATATTTTACATAAACTAAATCCTTTAAACGACCATTATCCAATTTGCTTCTTCGTTTGTTATGAAGCTGCAATTGAAACATTATTGCATTACTATACTATGAACATACATAAAAAAGTAACACATACTCTGTAAAAATACTTACATGTTCAAAATACTCCAACTGTGTTTGCATCTGAATGAACTACATGTTAGACTTAGGACTTTGATAGCAAAGCTTTATAAATTGGGAGCTCCTTGAACATATGCTAACCACCAATCAACTAGAAGAAATGAAATATTTATGTTCAATATTATATACTTGCAAATCAATTTTTATTTTATGTAAATAATAAATGTAGATCAGGTAGTTCTTAGTCTTACAGTTGGAAGAATACCAAATAGTCATTCACCCCTAATGTATAAACTTAATTCATTATTGATTTTGTCTTCTTCATCTACATCTCTAGACAATCTTTCAATACATTGATAAAGACCATCAGTTATTTTCCTATCCTTTGCAATATTAGGGTTATTGAAGAAATATTCAAGATTTAAAAAATATGCTACTGCATGTAGAGGCAAGTGTAATTGCACTTCCCATCTTCTATCAATAATTTTAAAATTTTGATCATACTTATCATTGTTATTGAAGCTTGCAACAATTGCCTCTTTTGCTCTATCCATTGATTCATATATGTAAGCCATTAGAGGCTTCTTCTCCATCAACCAATTTAAGAACCTTTAATAAAGGACCAACTATTTTTAAGGCACACACTATAGTGTTCTAAAATGATTGCTACAAGATTGTATGTTGAGATTATTTTGCTTTAGCCTTTTCACAGAAGGACCCAAGATACTCTTCACAAGTAAACATTTTCTTCAAGTTCAGTTGTTGTTGATGAAAACATTCTAAAGTTAAGAAAGTTGTTACGAAATGAGTCTTAGCGGGTTTAAGAAGTGCTCTTTGATTTGTGCAACTTCTCATTAACTCAAGTAAGCGAGGCCTAAAATATATAAAACTATATACTGCCATCGCTTTTTCAAAGCATCGCTTTAGCTTTTGAATTTTAAAACTATCCTCCATTGTTAAATCCAAATATTGAGCAGCACAAGGAGTCCAATAAATGTGAGAATATTTGTCTATCAATTAATTTTCTATAATGTCATTATAATTTAAGACTAAAAATTCATTCTTCATATGAAATAACACAAGTTTAGATTATAAGTTGTGATAAACCTGCAAGAACATTTTCAAATGCATTATCAATAATAATTTGGATCACATTATGTGGTCCAATAACCTCGATGTACTTGCAAAAAGTTCAAACATTTTCATTGCGTTCTTAGAAAAAGAACTAGCATCAATTGACTAAGATAATTGATTAAGATTTTCCCATTCCTCGATATCCATCCATCTGTCATTAGAGAACAACCATATCGTACATAGTTTTCTTGATGACGTCATAATAGTTTATGTCTATATCCAACCTCTTTCTTCAAATAAGTAAATTGTACCTCATAATAACTAGACGGTTTCATTCCAGGTCCAAATTGTCCAAGTGCCTCCACCATAATATGAAAACTATCATATTTCACAGCATTAAATGGAATCTCAGCATCATACATCCATCTATAGAAAACTTGAATAGCCCTTCCCCACATTTCCTTTTTAACTGCATCCATTTCTTTGCTAAACTGACCTTTCTCTGCTTTACTACATCTTCATGATTTGGTGTAAGAAAAGTATGTAATGATTCTTTAGATCGTGATGCTTTAAAGATAGATGTTGATGTCGAACTCTGACTAGAAGTGTTAAATTTATTTGTCAGTAATATTGTCCAGCACCTAGAATATCATCTGTCACCACATCAAAGTCATCTCCTTCATCAAGGATGACATTTGATGTGTCACTAATCTGTTCTTTTAAATTTTTGTTTTCAACAGAGATGCCATAATTTCAGATTCACGTGCTCTAGACAATTAGAGCAAGCTCTAGCATTCCTAAAACCCCCAACAAAGTATTATTTGTAACTTGTAATTCCTCCTTTTCTTATTTTGCCACAAAAAATACATGTCACTTTGTTGTTATGAGATTAATTTGTCAGTATTGCATATTTCCATGATGAATATTTTTTAATAGATTGAATTGAATCTAATATTTTATGATCCCCTAAAAGCAAATAAATTCAAATAAATAAATTTTGGTCTCTATTAGAATTAGATGAATAAAATTAATGTAAACTTCATCATACAAAACACAAATCAATGTAAAGGTCATCAATGCTCGGCAGGGCTTATGACAGCGATCTTGTAATCACAATGTTTGGAATAAATATAATCTTAAAAATAAAATAAGATGAATCAATAATATAGCTATCTCACATTATTGTGTTCATGCAATCAAAAGCATAAAAAAATATTGAACTACCAACAGTTTGATTTTTTCTACTGTGAGGTGTTTTCGATGTGAGATTGAAATCAAACATACTTAGAAAAGATTTGTGGAAACAGAAACAAAAATACAATCAAAAAAATAAAAGAAAATTATTTGTGAACGCTGGTAGGGCTCACCTATGTATTGAACCGCTTGGCTAGAAACAGTGGTGGCCTCCGTCAAAAATAGAGGAGAAGCACTCAGGAGTGGGCGCTTCTCCTCGAGTGCGGAATAGACTTAGAAGTAGCGTCACGTGCAGAATCAAACGAGCAGTCGCTTCGGTCGATACAGAATCAGTCGAAGGTCTTGCGAAACAAACGAAGGAGGGGGCAGAAGCAGCGAACATAGGAGATTGACAAAGGAGAAACACTCTGTCGTTTCTCTTTCGTGCGTCAAACAGCTCGTGGGAGTAGAATGGTTCGTGAGATTAGGGCACCCAATAAGAGCAATATGGTATTTATCTAATACTTTTAATATATTAGAAAATTAGAAAATATATATCTTAAAAATAAAAAAAGATAAATATAAAAAATATTCATAATTATATTAAAAATTTTAAAAATAATTACGTGCGCTATTTTGTATCATGTGCCATGCATCATGGCGTGCACGTGGCGCAAATAGCTTGCGCCATTTTGAACATCGGCGTCGCGCCACGCCGCGCTGTGCGCCATTGACATCTATGCTTACACCCCTAGATGAAAGAGAGTTTGATGTCATTAGAGTAGGTGAGGAAGATTAATTTGAAAGAGGAAGAGTTGTTACATGTGACAAGAAAGTTGTAATTGAATTTTGTGCAAAAGGCAAGGGGATGCTTATGTAGCCATAGCTGTTAAGGAAGCTAAAAGAAGTTGTCGATGGAAAGAAAAAGATGATGGGATGAAGAGAGATAGAGGTTAAATGGAAGGAGTTATTATTATTATAATTATTTATAGATTAGGATGATATAAGAATAAATAGGAGATAGATGTTTGATATGTGAATAAGTAAGTTTTGAGTGCTATGTATGTAAAAATCCCATTTTATTATTATATTGTGGTCTATTCTAAGGTAAATTAGTTAATTACCTATTAAAATAAGTACTCAAAATATTAAAAGAATTGTAATAATTTAGTAAAAAAATTGCTATCGCACCAAAATGAGTAATTAAATAATTGAAATAAATATTAGGACCATTGAAAACTTCTCATAAGTTTCTAAAGAGCATGCATGTTGGAATGGATGTATAGTAAAAGGAATCAAGTAAGATCTTCGTTTGAGATAATTTTCTTAATACTTTTTAAAGCAACTTTCTAGTACAAAAATTTATAGTTGAAGAAATTTTTTTACTAAAAAATAGCTTTAGAAAGCAGTAAAAAAATTATCCCAAACGAAATCTTATTTGATTTTGAGTGTTTTATATCTTTTTATTTTGATGTAATGAATGTTGAGCGCATGAAATAATAATATTGATAACAATAATAAGGAGATTTTAATATGAGTTATTATGATAATCATTTCTAAATATTAGAAGTTCCACCTTCTATCTCATTTCATTTTGATTAAGTGCTGTGTAGGAGCGAGATGTGATAATATGCACCATTAAATGCTTGAAAAATAAATAATCATTTGTAATATCATCCACATTAGCCTACTTTTTCTTCAGACTTTGCTATTGATAGCTCAATATGATTGTATTAGAAGTGAATTGAGCTGTAATCGAGCTGAAACTTTTATGTTTACAAAATTAACTTGATTATATTTTAAAGAGGAACTAACATAATCTCATAATAGGACTATTTTGATTCCTCTTTAACGAGTTGAGGGACCCAAATGTTCATTTAATATAGTTGGGAACTATTTTGATCTTTCATAAAGTGTTAATGGATCATTTTGATCTTTTTTTTTTTCTTATGATAACCTTAAGCTAGGGAAAGACATGCCTTAGCCCAAGGTATAAGAAGGTTGAGCTTAGTTGACCTTGCCCAATTTGATTAAGTGAAGAAGTCCAATTGACTTATGAACCCAAATGCCCTTAATCAAAGAAGCATTTTAGACCAATATGAATATCAGAGATGATATGGTTCATTTAGCACATGATACCTCAAAAGACCCATTTGTAGCGGTGCCAGTGTGCCATCAAAAGTTTAGGCTTCATTTATGACAATTTTTTTATTGCTTTTTAAAATAGTTTCTTATATTTTTGTAATAAAAAATTGATTTAAAAAGTAATAAAAAAACTGTCCCAAACGAAACCTAATCTATTACCGGAAGAAGTAAGCCTAAAATCAATAACAATAAACATGGCTGAAGACACCACAGATATTATTTATATTACCAAACGTCGAAGAAATTGTATCTCCAAACTTGGAACTTACACTCAACTGATACTCAGATTTCTACAACACATCATTTTCATTACCATTTCAGTACCAGCCCTAGTTCTTGGGCTTCTTGACAATCAGGACAGGGCACTTCACATTCTGTGCACAGTAGGAGCTCACACTCCCAATGAAAGCCCTGCAAAGTTCACGATTTAAACGACAATGAATACAATTTTTAAACAAATTTTGATGAAAGATTTAGATTTTCTGCCATAGAACCTTTTCAGAGGGCCATAGCCATGGCTTCCCATAACCAACATATCAGCTCCGAGTTTGTCCACCATCTCACAGATAACATCCCTTGGATCACCATTCTGCACCTTGATCTCCACCTTCAGCTATTAAAACCCAAAAATGGCTTATTTTTATCGACATAAGCGTATAATACTGACAAGAAAAGCAAAGAATATAACCAAATTGAAAGGTAACTAGAGAATGCAAGGAAAGAAGTTACATTCGGGTAACTGGAGCAAACCATCTTGGCTTTTTTAGTAACAGCATCGGCCAAATGCTTAGAATAATTATCCATACTGGCAATAATATCGGAAGAAAACAAATACCCTGCAGCCCATCATTGAAGGAAACTATTATAAATGCCATTTCCTGAACCCTAAGTTCAGAGTAATTGGATTGAGTCATTCTCCTCACCAGATCCGTCCATCGCCGGGTAGACAGAGGGCGACGGCCGAGCGTAGAGGAGCACAACAGTGTCGCCCGTTACACTGCCGCCACTATCGGACGAGGCTTCGTCGGCCGTTGTCCCAACCACGACGATGTTCTGCAGGCACCAGGTGAGGGCGTGGATGCTCTCTTCCCCTCCGTCGACTGCAACCACGATGGAACGCCCCATTGATGCAAAGGAAAGTTGATGTTTTGGAACCGAGGGGTTGACGATGAGATCGTTGAGAGTTTATAGGTTGAAGAAAGGTGGGATTTTGTATTGCTGATTGGCCGCCGTGGGAAGAGGGCACCGGTTTCTGTAACAGGGGGCTGGATTTTTTGTGCAGTTTTTATTTCTGGGGTGGATAAGATCTTTATCGCAGAAGTTTGGCATTTTATGCTGCGCTAAATTTTGTTTTTTTTAACAAATAAAAATAAGGTAGATTTCATAAACAGTCAAAATTAAATAATATATTTATTATTTTTTAAAAGAATATATTTAAAATTTATTTTAGATGAAATTACTTTTTTTTTATTGAAATTTATAATGAATGAAATTGTCTCAAATTTAAATATTTATTTGAACATGATTTGACCTGATGTTCAAATTCATTCGAATAAGATTCAAATTAGATTTTAATCTGGTTCCAATGAACCAATATTTGATTTAGAAAAAAATTAGCCAATCAATCGTATCCAGCAGCATAATTTGAACGTTTCTTCTTATTCAAACAATACCACTCTCGTCAGATGCCCTTAATGAGCATTTATCATTTTGCAAAGCTTATTTATTTACTATAAAATCAATGAAATTTTAGTTTTTTTTTTTTTTATAAATGGATTGCAACTATAACAATAGGTTTTAATGATTCAATCAAAATTAGAAGATGATCTCATGCACTTGAGATTACAAAGGACTGAGCTTCTTTCAATTTAAAAAAGGTGTTATTATAATATAAAACACCTAAAATATATCGTGCTTCTCTGTTGGAGTTGGTGTTGACAATCAAGATGGTTCATTTCATTCAAGGTGAAGGAGTGTACGTAGAGAGATGAATGAGTTGAAGTCGATAGATGAGTAGGTAATCAAAATGGTTTCTTTTACAGGAGGAAAAAAGAGGTGGCCTAGAGTCGGCTGATGACTCGAGATGGCATTATTGGATCTAATTATAACGTGCATGTAGATGTGTTCCTAAACACTTATATTATGTAACTAGCCAAATAAGATTATCGTGTAGGTATTTTTTATCATGTTATGTGATTTAACTTATGAGCATACAAGCTAGCTTACAAATAAATAAATGTATCATGCATGTTATATTGTTATTATCATAGGAATTTTGTAGTGCTTCCATGTGTTCCTATGCATGTTGTATGTGTATTTAAGTAACAGTATTTATTTACCCTAAAGGTTAAATTAGAAATCCTATAATTATATGGTATGATTATTGTCTATAATTTTCCGCTTTTGGTATACTCAAGATATTTGTTTGAACTTTTCTGTATAATATATAATATTAACATACTTCTGTATTATTTATACACCTATGATTTAACATGCCATATTTTATGATTTTTCATCTCTAAGATTTTCTATTATTATTCCCTATGATTTCTAAAGCATGTCATATGTGTTTATCTATTCAACACTCCTTGAGCATAAGTGATATTCAATATTAAGAAGAAAATTATTATTGCCCCACCACTAGATCATGGGTTCAAGATGAGAGTAAAGGCCGTGATGATCATATCAAAAGATCAAGATTAAGGGTAAAAGAGATTCATCTAACTTAAACAATTGAAGAAGCTCAAATTTGAAAAGTTTGAAATTACATGCATTATTTAAATTTGAAGTTTCAATAGTAAATTTTAATATTTGAATATTAAATTTTAAATCTTTTCCTCGATGTGGGAGCTTTTATTTTATTTTATTTTTCTTGCTTACTTTCTTTCTCCTTGATTTAGAAGGTGAGCAGAGACCACTACTTAGAGTGGAGTGGCCTCACTCTCCTTCCCTCTTTGATTTCAAATTTCTCTACATTTTAGTTTTTTTCTTAGGACATGATGTGTTGGTTTAACTATTTACTTTGACTGATTAAAATTTAAATTTTATGTTTGAAAAAATGTGTAGATTGAAATGTTTAAAGTTTTGTGCTTGACAATCAAATCGCACCTTAATTGTGTGCTTAGTGGCAGAATTTTCTTATTATTCTTTGTGGAAGGCCTATTTGTCCACCTAATCTTTCATTGATCTTGATCCTCAACGACTCCTATTCCTCCAACATTCCTAGCCTCTTTCTATAGCTTTTCTCTACCTTCTATAATACGAAAAAAAAAAAAAAATCACGAGCCTCTTGCAAGTGGCCAGAAAAAAAATAGGGCAACCTTAACCTAATCTGGCTCTCCTCCATCAACAAACTCCAAACCAAACTATAACACATTCCATATCTCTTCAAAGCCTTTCTAGCCCTCAAAGACACAATTAGACCGATCCTCCAATTATACATTTCGAGACTAGTCAAAACCAGTGAAAGCTATGTACTTTGCCTTAATATTGGTGCAACCTCCTTTAAATAACCCTATTTTATTGGATTCTATCCATAACTTTGAGATCACATCCTCTAACCAACCCTTATAAATTTCATGATGATCCATTCCCTAAAGGTAAAATCCCAATTTTATGGGCCATTGTTCAAGATATAATTAATTACTACGGTAACAATCAAATTAACTCACTTTTAAAAGAGTTTCATTGAAGCAATACATAAGCCCACACAAGAGCCCCAAAAGTTTAGTTTTGGGAGATTTGTACTAACTCAAATGTTTATATATAAATATAAAATATCATATTACTATATTAATAACTACTTATAGATTCATATATATGAAAAGTCACTCTTAGATATAAACTCTAATTAATTTGAAAATTAGAGTAAAAAATAATCTAATTTTTTTAATAATTTTATCATATGGTGTTGCTCAATTAACTTGAAAATTACATAAAACATAAATAATTATGAAGTCAAATATAAACATTCAAGAACATCAAATTTTTTGATGCCAAAAAAATAAATATTCAAAGGACAATTATTATACCCTTAAAAACTTTATACAAAAATTCATGTCACATTTTTATTTTATTAAATAAATCAATATATAAAACTTTTTCAAATAAATATATTGATAGTTTTCTCAATTTTAATTAGATTACTTAAGAAGTCAACTCGATTAATTTCTTATATAAATTTAGTTGGATAGTATAAGGACTCTTTTAAGAGAGGGATGTAATTTGAGGTGTAAATGAGTTGAGTCGAGTAGAGTGTTTGCTTGATTGAGCTAAGCTCATTTAATTCTTACCGAGCTCGATCTAACTCAAGCTAAAGCTTGATTCGGGCTCATTTATTGAGCTCAAACTCAGCTAGTTCGAAAATTATTAGGCTCGAGCTCGGCTCAATTACTCCAACTCATTTAAAAAGCTCGACTCAATAAATAATTAAAAATACACAATATATATTTTATTATATTATTCTAAAATTAATTTTAAAATATATTTTAATTTAAACAAACGACTCGACCAACTTAAAACCGAGTCAAGCCAAGCTCGAGAATAAACTCAAGCTTGAACTCGTGGCTCAATAAGTTTATCTCGTGAACCTGTTAATGGGTCGAGTTCAAGCCGACTCGACTCACTTACACCATTAGATGCAATGCCTATACAAAAGAAATGATAAGGGAGGGTCACATTTATGATTCTTGTAAAAATTCAGACCTTATTGCACTTGGGTTCATTTTTCACAAAGCAAGCACGACAATTGGCATCAGAGCAAATAAAATCCTAAACCCTAAAAAAATCCAAATAATGGTACCAACTGAATAGGTATTGTCAAGATTCTTATGAACAATGAAACAATGGATTATTTTTTTTAAATATTTTTTGCTTCAATTTTTATTAATTTTTTAAATAGAAATTTATTTCAAATAAATTTATCAATTATAAATTGAAAAAAATTTATTAATTATAAACTCATATAATTTATATAAAAATACTGAATTTTTTTTATCCATCTTATTAAAATTTTATTTGGAAAAAAAATCAGATACTGATTTTCAGAGTAATATGGCCGGCTTTATTGTTTTTATATGGAAGATATTTAATCATAACAAAATGAAAATAATGAAACTTTGATAATTATAATATATTTGGACGGCCAATATTTATTTGGTTATACTCCATTTGTCATGCAAGCGAGATGGAGTAGAGGAAAGGTGAATGAGATATGATAAGGTTCTCATTTTTTGTTTTAGTTTCAAGAAATTAAAAAATTAGGATTAAAGGAGTTAGATTGTTCGACTCGAACTCTACTCAATCAGTTTTTCTCTGACTTTGATCGATTTCAAGCTCGAGCTCATAATTTGACTCATGAGGAGCTGGCTTGGCTAACGTCTCTACTTTCATACATTAAAATAGAAAATATTGTAACAACAGTAATGAAAACAAAATACAGAGATATGTAGCTTTGAATTGCTTGGGCCTGAGAGATCGTACAAAATGACAATAGGACAAGTGATGTTCAAGTGTGGGAGATCATAGCTAGGGCCTTTGGAGGGTGTGGGCTTCTCGTAGTTATAATGATGATGATTGTAGCTACCGAGTGGTTCCAATAATGAAGAGTGTCTGTGAGTGAACGGCTCTTGCTAGAACGAGTTTTGTATGTTGCTTGAACTTATTTGGACAAGTCACCTTAGGGGATTTACTAGGTGTGACGTTTCCTCAGGGTAACTAGTTCAGGCATGTCCCCCTATAGTGGCCTTGTTAAGTGAGTGGCCACATTTCCATGAGATGGTGCCAATCAACTTCTTGGCCTACTTTTATTCCATATGGAGAGTGCTCCTTCGAGATATGCGGGCTGAGTCTTCATCAAGAACCTGCTAGATACTTATGTATTATCATGAGTATACAATAATACTTATTCTTGTGTAGTATCTTCATAGGCATATATGAGTATACAATAGTACTTGTGTAAACCTTCATAGGCATATATGAGTATATAGTATTATAGTATTAAAAATATTTGAACTTATTATAATTCTATCTTATTAGAATGATGAATGATCTATCATTTTCTACATTATCCATTCCATTATTATTGACATATAAATATTTTTTAAAATTTCTCAATAACATTCCTATTTTTATCAAGCTTATATATTTGTCAAAATTTATCTAATCATCTAAAATAATTATATGAAGATAATGATCTAATGTTTTGTTTGGAACAGTTTTCTTATTGCTTTACCTTTTAGACTATAACCACAGTTTATGTTTAGCTTTTATTTTTTTGTTGTTTTCAAAATTTTTTTTTACTAAAAAGCTGTTTTCTATAACAGCTTTAAAAAGCTACTTTCTCTGTAGCAGCTTTACAAAACAGTAAAAAACTTTCTCAAATAAAATCTAAATTTTCTTAGCAAACTTTATAAATACTTACAAAAATATATAATTTTATGAATACAAATGTATGCTTACTTTTTTTAATCTTAAACTTATATAATTCTTGAATTAATTTGATTTAGCTGATAATTAGAAATTTAATGAAAATTCTACTAAAAATTTCTTACACATCAATAATATTGAATAATAGTAAATGCCAAGCCCAAGTACTTGGATGACGTGGCCTCCAGTTGGTCAACTCCCTGACCAAATCTCCCTTTGGAAGACTAGTCAAAGCTTCTACCTGGTCCAACCGTCTCGCAACTGTCCAAACAACCGAACAACAGAGCTTTGTTCTTCTCCCCATTGATCTCTTTCTTCTCTTCCTCATTTAAACATTCAGATCAGCAGAAAGAATTAGACAAGACAAAAGAAGGGGAGAGAGAGAGAGAGAGAGAGAGAGAGAGAGATGGAATTTGCCAATAGTGAGGAAATTAGAGCAACTGGTTCTTCTTCTTCTTCCTTTTTGCTTTGCCTCTGTAGAATATGCCATGAGGAGGAGGAACAGGGCACAACAAGCATGGAATCACCATGTGCTTGTTCTGGAACTCTGAAGGTAATCAATCAAAAAGTGGAAAAGGTCCTTCCTTTTGTTTTTAATTAGAATTTTCAGTTAATTTTATCCATAGATTTGGGTAAATATTGCTTATCCATGGCTTCTTTGTTCCAGTTTGCTCACAGGGGATGCATACAGAGATGGTGTGATGAGAAAGGGAGCACAGTTTGTGAAATTTGTCTTGAGGTTAGAGTCTACATAATGGTTGTATTTAGAAAAAAAATCTAGTGTACTATAAATGATATTATTCTCATTATTTTGCATATAGATATTATTACCAAGTAAATTATTATGTTTTGATTGAGAATTTTGAAAATAATTATCTAAAGTTGAAATATAAATACAGTAACTGCTCCTTTGCTAATATAGTACTTGTTATAAAATTTACAGAAATTTGAACCAGGCTATACAGTAACTGCTCCTTCCCCTGCAACTCCTCATATGATTGAAGTAGTTATAACAATAAGGTACCTCTCTCTCTCTCTCTCTCTCTCTCTCTCTCTGATTCACTGCAACCTACAGAGAATTATGAAAAGAGAAACAATTAAAATGGAAAAGAGGAAAACTGAACATGTATATTGTGACAGGGGAAGCCTGGAAGCAGCAAGGCTCAGCAATGAGATCCAAAACCCTGCAATGGTGGCGGTCAGCAGCAATCGACATGAACAGGAGCATGCCGAGCACTCGCCGGCATCCTACAATAGCAAATCTTGCTTCCAGTCTATAGTTTTAATGGTCAGTTCTGCTATATTTCGAATTGCAGAATGTTCAACAATGCAGCCTCTGCTTATCATAAACTTATTGCATATATATAACTAACCAGTTTGATTTTTTTTCCTTTTTCTTTTTCTTTTCTTGTACAGTTCACCATCATGTTCTTACTGAGACATATAGTTGCAGTCATACTTGTAGGCAGCGATCATTATTCAACCAGGCTTTCCCTCGTGAGTATTGCTATATAATTGCTGTTTGGAGTTCTCTTAAAATAAAGATTTCTCATAAATCACAACTACTTGTTCAGGTAATTCTTCTCCGAGCTGTAGGTTTCTTGTTGCCGTTCTATCTGATGATACAACTGATAACCATAATCAGAAATGCAAAGAGACATCAGCAGTTAAATGTAAATTTTGATTGATGCTCTGAATATTTCATTTTCATGGCTGTAAGAAATACTAAAACTATCGAGTTTCCTAAACAGGAGAGTGATAGCGACTCAGAAGATGATATTGAGGAGCAGTAGAAGTCAATTTGAAGCTCATGAAAGCCATAATTCATAGGAGGAGTTGTCCATAGCAAAGCATACACAAAGTTAAAAAGAAAAGCTCTGCAAGAAAAAAAATGAAGGATCTGTTCATGAACAGAAAAAAGCTGTCTTCGCTTTCTTCACTTCATTCTGTTTTTCTATGTTTTTTTTTTTATTTATTCTATGGAAGTTTAGTACTTTGTCTATGTTTCTTGCACAGTATGACGAGGAGTATACTGTGATTCTAGTTAAGCTCCCACACTCTGTTTTGAACCAAACTGATGGTTTAAGTAGCTGACATAAATAAACAGATGAAAACAGTGGGAAGTATTGGACATTGATAGCCTTGAAAAGCCCTTGCAAAACAATTCCTCCCTTTGCTTCTGTCATCAGATGGGACAACTTATGTATGACATGAATACTTACTATTTATTAGTGCAATATAATTTCAGCATTTCGAAAAATTTTCTTTTTTATAATTTTTTTTATTGCTCTCTAGTCTTGTTTATATATAAATATATATTTGATTTTACTTGATACGTCTCAAGAAAATACGCCTAACAGCACAAACCTTGAGGTAATATTGAATTGAAAACTTCTAGAATTAAATTTAGGATTATCCGAACTCCGTCAACAAGCTTATATTCGAAATAAACATTTCGAAAAGATGAACTCATCAACATCACATATGATTTGATCTAAATGCAAATCCAAATCAAAAAATTAAAGCGTAGTTGGGAACTTTAAACATTAACAGAGGAACAAACTATCTCCAAATCTCGTGTTCTTCTAGTCAAATCGAACGTTTCGATGAGATGAATTTAATGAGCCAAATATCATATAATTATGACATTATTAATACACTCAAATATTGGATAAATGGTATATGATCAAGGGGTTTAATATAAACTGTTCAATGGAGTATTCAGATTTTGGCCAATTTATTAAAATGCCCCTCTCAGAAAGTTATAAATAGAGCATTGTTTTCTATGTAATGGAGGTTTGAGAGCTGACAGAGTTAAAGAACTTTATTGCATTTGCAAGCGATAGCAGCCAACAACCCCCAGTAACAAT
Source organism: Dendrobium chrysotoxum (assembly GCA_019925795.1). NCBI lineage: Eukaryota > Viridiplantae > Streptophyta > Magnoliopsida > Asparagales > Orchidaceae > Dendrobium > Dendrobium chrysotoxum. Next base: position 2,401,331 of record CM034313.1, read on the forward strand.
GGTCACCTCCATCGCCTAAATTTGTCATTCAACTATTGTCTCTTGACTATTAACATCTAACCATTTATTAGGTTTCAACTATAAACTTATGAACACTGCATTTCTATAATCTTTACAACAATCTACAATTGTTGTCATGTCTTCTTTATAGAAAAGTGGAATCTTGTATCTTTAATTATGTAGTTGACTATTGCAACTAGGACATGCTCCATGGTTTTTTTTTTTTAGAGTTTTTCATGTAAAAAATTCTTGCGTCTCTTACAACGTCCATCTATATGCATGCTGTATATTTATACAAATTAAAGATAGTAAATACTCTACTGCTGCAAATTTCCTACCATGTAATAGTTTAATGTCAAACTAGAGAAGCATTCCTAACATACCATAAATGTTTTTGTAATAACTGGCAATTAATCCCTCAGTCGAGGTCAACACAATATAGGTGATGAAGGTCATCCAAGCCTCACTTTGAAGGATTGTATGCGTATTATGGATGAACTTTAAGTTCAAATCCTATAACTCTTAGGAATGGCTAAACAACAAAGATCATCATTACAATATGATAGAGTTTTCCCATTACAAACTCAACAACAATTTGAGGCCAATACATTTGATGTTACTTAAACAATTATTCCTCATGTCGTAGCTCCTCCTCCATCACAACCTCATCAAGCTCTCTCAAACACTATTAGTTAATCCTTCCTCCACCAATCATAAAAGTAAATCAACATCCCTTTATTAATGCCCTTCGTGATATTATAAGAGAAAAGCTATGCCACTTTATTATAGACGAGTTTCCGTTGAGAGAAAGAAACCAACTTATCTCTCGATATAGCTTTCAAGAATTTTTACGCTTAACTGATAAGTCTTTAGCAACCTATCATGTGGGCTTTAAGTTGCCTACAATCGATCCATATGATGAGATTCTATCCCTGATAACATATTAATCGATATAGGACTATCATATATACTCAGCAAGCCTCTAATGCAATCGTTTGCTAAGTCCTCCCTATAACACTTACAAGACTAGCTTCCACATAGTTATACTCTCTTTTTCGTCGAACTATTAATATTTTTGTCGATCAAACATGCTTTTTGTCGAACAATTTATCGTCATTCAAAGAGTCATCAAGGACTCATTCTATCTTTTTGGAATTTACCAAAATGAGAGAGAGAGAGAGAGAGACTATGAAACATTCTTTCATTTATTCTCTCTTAAGCACGAAAAATCATACGAATGGATCCAGAGTTCCTACGAGGTATATTTCTCGAAGAGACAACTCACACCAAACCTTGGACCTTACCCATTAATGCAACAGACAATTTGCTCTAATGCGATCTCATTCATTGACAAAAAGGACAAATAATATTAATAAGGTTATTAGTGTTCATTAAAAGTAATTTAAAAAATCCACAAAAATTGAAAGAATTCACAACAAAAAATTGATCACTCTCCTCAACAAAAAAAAAAAGCAAGAGCAATCAAGAGACCAAAGACACCCTTCTCATCGAATTCAGCCTGGGTCACCCAATTACACAATTAAATTCATCTAGGGTTAACTCCTATAGCCAAAATTCTTAAAGAACTCAAATGGCAGAGATTAATCTCAATATTGTTGCTTCCACCATTCAAGAAAGCATTCAATAGAAATTTTTTTTCACTTGAATGAAGAGATTGAAATGTCTAATTCGCCAATCACATCTGGAGATCAAAAGAGTTTGTCACAAATCTACTAAGAACATGTGAGACAATTTGAAAACATTTGTGCTTCATAGTCATTATCCAACCTCTTAATATATGCTCAAGTTAAAGTAATCATTTATTATTATTAATTTAATATAATTTCAGAAAATTAATTAAAATTTAAATTTTTAATTATAAAATATACATATTATTTTATCTTGAAATATTTAAAAATATTATAATAATTCATTATAATGCATTTAAAATACAATATACCACAACATAATATAAGACATTAATTTATCATATATCTCTACATGTGATTCTACCATTCTATGATCCTTTTCTTTTAATTAAAAAAATAATAATTCCAACCTCTCATTAGCTTTCACCAATATTATCTCATTATTTTTGAATTCTAATCATGAGTTTCATAGAGTTTTAAAAATTAGAATTAAAAATCAATTTATAACTAATTATGTATATTAAACTATTTAAATAATATATTTTAAAAAAAATTAAGGTGTCTCTCGCCCGTTTAAATTTGTGAAAAAGCCCTCTATAATTATGTAAATTAAACTATTTAAATAATATATTTTAAAATAAAATATAAGACTTAACTTAAGTTAATTATGTAATATATTTTTAAAATTAAAATTAATAGTCAAGATACACTGTCACATGTACACATGTGCTCATTAATTTTTTTTACCTCTTTTAATACATGTAAATGGCGTATCTAAGATGTTTACTTAGAAAAATTATTACGTGCGGCGTTCGGATTCGTCTGGAGGCGAATCTGGACACGCCACATCACCCGGGGCCCGGTGCATCCGGATTCGCCTCCGAACGGTTTAGACGTCGCACATCATAATCGCTCGTTCCCTTGAGAGAGAGAGGCAAGGAGAGAGAAAAACTTGCTTTTTTTAGTTTATAGAGAGAGAATTGATGAGAGAGAAAAAGATGGAGAGAGTTTTTTTTTTTTTTACATATAGGTCAATTAAGATAAATTCACTCGAATCACATCTCAAAATCTTTTTATGCTGTCATTATCACAATGAATAACATTATGACTTTTAAGGTTGAGCAGCTAACTTAGCTATTTCAAACACCATCTGGCGTAGTTTGGATGGAAATGGTCAAGTCAAGGGAAATAAGCAAGACTTCTGCGTTAACTTGCCCCTTGCTATCTGCTCAAGTTCGTATTATTTCATCATCACTTGATTTCATCTGTGATCCACATAAAAGTTTCTTCAATTCCAAAGTTAAGAATTGGGAATGGCTGGAACAACTTTTTCAATCATCTCCAATCTAGTGTCTACCTTTCAAAGGTTATCTCAGTTTATGCCTCCTTGTTCTTTGCTGCCCAGAGCTTCTTCCTCCTCCTCATCTTCCATAGCAACAGGAGCAACAACAGCTGGTATTAATTTCATCCAAGATAGATTAATGAAGGATTTGAGCCGGTTGGGTAGGATGTTGCAGAGAATTCAGGCGGTTCTTCATGATGCAGAGGAGAGGGAGATTTATGACAATGCCATCCAGCTCTGGCTGAGTGAGCTTAGGGAAGTTGCTTATGATGTTGAAGATGTGTTGGATGAGTACGATTATAAAGTTATCAAAATCCAACTTGAAGGAATCAACACAGCAGAAGAAGAACCCTCTCTGATGAGAAAACGAGAGGACGAGGAGGATGATGATGAAATTTATGGCTACCAGGTATGCCCTCTTGTTTCAACTAAATTTTGATTATTAGGTAGCAAGTGCATGATACTGATCAAGATATTGACCATGCATGACAATAATGATCAGGCATCACTACCTTCCTCTAATTCAGTTAAAATTCTCATTTCATGCAACATGGCCAAAAGGATCATTGACATTATTGAGCAATTTGATGAGATTATGAAGGACAGAGTAGCACTTCAGCTAAGAGAAGAGGATGGACTCAAAAAACCTAATTTTGATGTTGCTATGAAGAGGCCACCAAGTAGTTCGCTTATGCATGACTTTGATGTAATTGGTAGAGAGGATGATAAGAAAAAGATAATTCAATTGTTATTATCTGACTCTGAGAAAGAGAATATTATTATCCCCATTGTTGGCTTGGGGGGTGTGGGAAAGACAACATTAGCTCAACTTGTATACAATGATCATATGATATGCAAGCATTTTAGCCTAAAGGTATGGGTATGTGTCTCTGAAGAATTTAATGTGATGAGAGTGACAAAAGAAATTGCAAAATCTATTATCGGGTCAGATAATCATAACTTGAATGATCTTCAATGCATGCTCAAGAAGGCTCTACTTGGGAAAATATTTCTTTTTGTTCTTGATGACATTTGGAATGAGAGACTAGATATGTGGGAGGCCCTACGAGCTCCTTTTTGTGGTATTGGAATGGGAAAGATTATTGTAACAACTCGATCTAAGTCGGTGACTCGTATCATGCAAACGATGCCTCCGCACGAGCTTGGATGCTTGGATGAAGAGAAATCATGGTCATTGTTCCAAAGACATGCATTTTGTGGTTGGGAACTTGATCAACAGTTCAATTTTGAAAAAATTGGGAGGCAAATCGCTAAAAAATGTGGTGGTTTGCCTTTGGCTTTAAAGGCAATTGGGGGATTTCTAAGATATGAAGTGGAGGAACAAACATGGTTGAATGTGTTAAAAAATGATCTATGGGAATTGGAGGGAACTAAAAATCTTATTTTTCCAGCATTAAAGATAAGCTACAATCACTTGCCATCACATCTTAAACCATGCTTTGTCTACGCATCTCTGTTCCCAAAAGATTATGTGTTTGAGAAAGAAGAATTAATCAGATTATGGATAGCTCACGGTTACATTCAGCTGACTGGCAGAAAAAGATTATTGGAAGAAGATCTTGCATTCGAATACTTTGAAGAGTTGCAGAGAAGATCTTTCTTTCAACTCTCTAAACATGGAGATTTTATATTGCATGATATGGTGCATGATTTAGCCCGATTTATAGCTAAAAATGAGATATGTTCTCTACTAGATTTTGATGAACCGAAAAACATGCACAAAGATGCAAAGCATATTTTTTTCATCAAACACGCAAAGGTACATCGTTTTCCTTCATTTGGAGCTATAAGAACCTTCTCATATCTTGATCATGATTCTGAGGTGCTTCAACAAAGCAAATTTTTGAAGAATTTATTCCCTTACTTTGGTTGCTTGCGTGTTTTGAGAATAGAGGCGCCTAAGTATGATTGCAACCTTCAATTTGTTGATAGAATAGGTACCTTGCAACATCTCCGCTACCTCTCTATGAATGTTCGGTCAGTGCAAATGGCCGAACAATCCTTATGCAGCCTTTACAAGTTGCAAACACTGAAGCTGCAATCATTTGAACAATGCATGTTGCCATTTGCGATGGGAAAACTCATTAATCTACGCCACCTACTGCTTCATTGTGATACAGAAATGTTGCCGAAATCAATATGCCAGCTTGAAAATCTCCTGACCTTGGACATCGAAAAGTGTTGTCAACTAAGAGAGCTACCGACTAGCATATCTAAACTCATCAATCTGCGACATCTCATGCTACCTATTGGAAAGAATTTTTGCGTTCCTCGTGGCATTGAGAAGCTAATAAATCTCCAGACTCTATCCCATTATCACTTAAAAAGAGGTAGCCAACACTGTGACATTGGATGGCTGAAAGACTTGGTGAACCTGCGAGGACGTCTTCTCATTTTCGAGCTTCAGAATGTGAAAAGTCGTGAAAATGCAGAGAGGGCCAATTTGCAGAGTAAGCCACATATCAAAAGCTTGAAATTGTATTGGACAGAGGTTAGAAAAGATGATGAATGTGTCAAGCAAGAAGAAGAAGTTCTAGATGGCCTCCAACCACACACCAACGTTGAAGAGTTGGCCATAACAGGCTATGATGGCAAAAGTTTCCCAAGTTGGTTTGGCAATCCTCGCTTCTCTAATTTAACGGCAATAAGGTTGCAAAATTTCAACAACAATGAAGAATGCAACTTCCTCCCTCTGTCTGAGTTGCCATCTCTCAAATTGCTATTTATAATAAATATTAAAGGCATAAAGAGACTGGGGAATGATTTTTGGTGCTATACCCCTCCTGATGAACGTGAGAACAACTTTACAGAGGTGCATGTGGGGTTTCCTTCGCTTGAAGTTTTGTCGATTGATTATATGCCAGAATGGGAAGAGTGGCCAACAATAAAGAAGGGAGATTTTCCAAGCCTTAGGATTTTAAACATTAAGAATTGCCCAAAGCTGGAGCTTCTCCCAACCCTCCCATCAAGTCTTGAGGAATTTGAGGTAAAGACTTGTGAAAGACTGAAACATCTTGCGCTTCACAATATCTCCGGACCTCCTAGACTTCAAAAAGTGGTAATTGAGTGTTGTATACTTCTCACATCAGTAAAACAAGTTCCTGAGCTTACTCATTTGGAAATAAGTCATTGCTATAATCTCAAGTCAGTGAACAGATTAGATAATCTTCTTGCTACTCTTAAAGTTCTGATGTTATTTGGATGTCCCCTACTCCAACTCAATCCAGATGAATGCTCGCATCATTCAATTGCAAATCTTCCATCAGAAAAAGGCAAACTTGAACGTGCTCATGTAGTTAACTGTCCTCAGATGAGAGATTGGTGTCAATGGCGTGCTCTCACCTATTCTGAGGTAAAGAGATTGTGTGCAACACAGTCTTATGTGATTATTATACTTTCAGTCTCTCTTTCTTAATGCTAACGCATCACACTAAGTTTTTTTTTTTTTTTTCCTGAATGTTTTAGATGCGTCCTCCTCATTTGAATCCCTCATCTATCCAACCAAAGAAGCTACGGCCCCATTTCCCAACTGGAGACCTCTGCATTATGCTACAATGACATCAACTTTCACTGTGAATCTCCGACACCATCAGAAAGGTGAAAAAGATAAATTTCATGTTACTTTATACGGATTTAAGTTTCGTTTGGGATAGCTTTTGGCAACTGTTTTTTCCTACTTTCAAAAAATTTTTATACTAAAAAGCAGCTTTATAAAACAGTAAGAAAGTCATCCCAAACAAAACCTTAATTGTGTGCTGACCTTTATGGCAAAGGTTTGGAGGCCCAAAGATATCCAATATTTATGAATTATTGCTTTAAAAATATTTTAAAATTTTACTATAATTTCTTATTGCCCTAAATTTTATTATGAAAGAGTACGCCATCGTCAAATTTGACATCTGAGATATTATTATAACAAACAAAATCTGTAGTGATGGCAATGGATGAACAAACAACACAGCTGTGATGCTAATTTTTTGAGAATTTGTTTTGAAAAGCTTATTTCAAAATTAGAGTAGAAAATTATGACTGAGAAAATAATTTTTAATGAATTCTAATGCCAAAATAGAAAAGCCTGAGATAAATTTGAATGCTTCAAATATGCAATTGTTTATTTGCTGTAGTTCTATTCATGAGCAGCTTATGATTTCGTTTGGGACAGCTTTTTTACTCTTTTTAAAGCAACTTTTTAAGTACAAAATCATCTTAAACTAAATAATTTTTATAGTAAAAAGTTGTTTTAAAAAGCAGTAAAAAAAGCTGTCCTAAATGAAGCCTATTTTTATTGGGATCAAGAGATAGATTTCTTTAGAATTTGATTAGATCTTATATGTATTCACCAAATATATTTGGCTGGATATTGTATTTCTTGCTAGGGTTTGAAGGATTTTGTTGCCAATATAAGGGGTTGTTTAGTTCAATGTTATGTGATTAGCAAGATTATATTGGCAAACATTAGGGTGTTAAAAAAACAATATTAAGAGATTATTATATGAAAAAGGTATTTATTTTGGAAGATTTATATTGATTCTTCCTTGATTATTTGTATTAGTGCTTTCTTTTTATTGAATACATTTTCTAAGCTTATATATATAGGCACCATTGCTCAATGAAGAAAATGTCAAATCCCTATTATCTTCTCATGATTTATATTGATTTCATTTTTCTTTTTCTTTTTTTTATTTGCCCTTCAACCTTGCTCCTGCTTCTGCTTACAAATAATTGTGTTTGTGGCTCACTTCGTAGCCAGCATGTTTGCACTTCACAATCCATCATTTGTACCAAGAAATATGCTCACAAGGCTTACCCATCGTCGCGAGATTCACGCACAAGTTTCCCTTATTGTGCCAAGAAAGGCTATCACGGGTCCAGCTCATTACGATTGGCAAATTGTCAGTGGGATTTAAGAAAATGATGAGATTGAATTTATTATACATTCCAATCACATTTACCATTATAATAATGATTAAATTACATTTGAAAATTTTTAGCAATCTTCGAATCATAATCAAATAGTTATTCGAGTGTTATTCAATCTTCTAAAAATGAAAAATATATTCAAAGAATTTTTATAACGTCTTCAACCAATAAATCAATAATATTTGAACCAACTTCAATGCACTGTAGTCTTGTTACAATCTTATTTGAACCTTTAAGCCTATCTTAAAAGGTTTCATTAAAATATTCAAGTAGGCTTCGCATAAATCTAAATAAAGCTATAATGCATTGAAGTTGGTTTAAATATTATTAATACGTGGGTAGAAGATGTTACAAAGACTCTTTGAATAGATCAACCATTTTGATCCATTATGATTGTTCAATCAATGTCGAAGATGGTTTGATCATGATATGTTGTTTCAATTATAATTTCAAACATTATTATTTCATGTATTGCACTATATATGCAACTGTCTAATCTAATTATATAAGTTAAAAGGCATTATAGTGCTCAAGTCACATACAAAGTCGGACGAGTTATAGAGAAATTGGTTAGAAAATTTGAGGCATGACCTTATTACTTAGGCTAAGGGATCTCTATTGGGACATTTCTTCAGAGCTCCTAAAATGCAATTCTCAAGTGTCATCAATTATTACTAAGGATAATTAATGATAATGAGAAAAGTGAGTAGTCCATTTTATTCAAAATTGAAGGGAAAAATAGAACCTTCAAGATTACATAATTTGCTTTAATAACTAAGGTGAATTATAAGGAGTTCCCAACTGATAAAGAATTCAAGAGAATGACAAAAGTAGCAGGCTATTCATGAGCTACTTTAGTGGGGTGAAAGATTCCAAGAAAACAGACCTTCAAAATATTTTCATGAAATGCATTGACAAAAATAATCTATGGGAGCTTGGGTCATACTTCTTGTAGATGGTATCATCCTCAATCATGATAAGTATAGTATTATCTTCACTACAATGACTCTCATAGTCTAAGATGATGATGCTTTGTTTATATACCCATGGGTATGATGGTATGGGAAAGGACACTATGAGGGCTTACGAGGCATATGTTACTCTATAAGGGATATGCAATAAAGAAGAATGTCCCTATAACATCTAGTGCTACGGTGTTCTGAATCGGTCTAAACCCAACGGGTAAGTCCTATGTGCTTTGTACTTTAATTCTGCACGTCTCTGTGAATGTTTTATGTGTGAGAATGTATGAATTCTATTATGGAGCGTGACTAAAAGGTCTGTATATGTAAAGTCTGAATTCTAGAATTTTCTCTTAGGGGTGGTGTTACTGTGCTGAGCTTTGACATTTAGTCATTTTATTAGAACACTACGACACTGCATGGTTGAGCATTGTTGCATTGGCCTGAGGCGCTATGGCGCCATGCACTTTGTCTGATTATGATTGTGGAGGGGGCACAACTACATTGGGTTTTGAGGATCACGTTGTTGGCATCAAAGATTTTATAAATATCAAAGGCCACTAAAAAATTTATATACCATTTCATTTTCTACCCTAAGGCTGTAGCTAGGGGGAGAGAGAGAGAGAAAGACAAAAATCTAGAAATAGAAAGTCCACTTCGGACAGCTTCAAGTCATTTCGTCTATCGAGGCAGTTCGGAAAATTGTTCAGGCCAAAATAAGTTATGTTTTGCCTATATTAGTTTTTAATAATTCAGAATTTTTGAAATTTTCTAACGATATAAAAATTTTGACATAAAACTAGGTATATTCGATTATTAGGAAAACTCTCACTATGTAACTTTTAATATATTATAATTGTCAACATTCTGTATATTTTGACATCTTAATTATGAATTTTTACTGAATAGTTTTGAAAATAAGTAGTTTTAATGATCTGAAAAAATATCATATCATCTATAAAGTGTTCTTATACAATAAAAGCTTTGAAATGCATCTATGAGCATTGTGTTGTAATTTGATAAACTTCTGAAAAAATGTTAATTTATGTCTATAATTTTCCCCTAAATTCTGTCTATTTAACTACTAGTAAGACAATCTATCCTATGATAATTTTGACACTGTGCATTATACTTCAAAATGCATTTATTTTTGTTATTATATTCTTAAAATTTATGAATATGGAGGAATTCTAAAAATTGGCAGATGTTCTGATATCTTATATATTGGGAGCCATAAAAGCCTAATATTTGATTATTTGTGATGTCATAAAGACTTAAATTCTAAATTTTAATATCTATTCAGAGGTATAAGGACCTGAAGAAAATTCTATCAATTCTTAGTGGAGATGACATGTTTACTATTCTATTTATTATTCTATTACTACATTGTTTTACTGTTCACATGAAAAATGTTAAATTTTAAAGTATTCATATGTTTAAAATGAAGTTTTAATGACTATGATCTATAAATGAACGGAAATTTTATAATTCTTTCAAATTAGATCCTAAGAAATTCTATCCTGCCATCATCCGACACCACACAAGCCATTATGTCCGTAGGTTATACCGAGTCGGATTGTAACATAAATTCTAGATAGATTTGAATAACTTAAACCTTTTTTGCACAGCATTATTTATAATTTCAAGCAATCAAATGATTAAGTGACTATGGAGTCGATCAACATAGAGAAAGAAATAAACAATATTTGTTAAATATTTATTGACCTAAAACAAATTTCGAATAGTGATGGGTATGATTAGATTTATTATCATCATACAAAGATCATATGGGCATCCACAAGGGAGCAGTCACAGAAGGTCCCAACATATGTAATGAGTCATATTCTCATATACATCAAAAGCTTTCACTAAGTCAACTATGGTCAAGCATAACCAAATTCAGTCAAGACCCAATCAATTTTAATCTTCCTGAGCTAGACGAAACTTATTGCGATGAAACCGTTAAATTCATAGCGATCAATATGGGTTCAAAATAAACCTAATTGAACCCAAGGAACTGACCCAAATCAAAGTGGCTCAAGAAAAATCAACAAGATGAATTTTTGCCCATTATTTAGAACACAAAATCATTAATATTGTTAAGAGTACAAAGTACAAACTCAGTTGAATAAGTTTAAGGATCCGTTAGAGACAGCTGTAACTTTTTATAAAGATGGTTATAAAATTGTTGGAGAGAAAATAATTTTTTTAAACTACTAAAGAAAGCAGTTTTTTAACACAAAAATTTCTTCAAAACAATAAAACAATAATGACATAATAGAAACTGTGGCTGCAGAAAAGCAAAACATTAAGAATGTTATCTCAAACAAAGCCTAAATTTAAACCTCCTCGAAGTATATAAAGACTAGGATAATATAAAGTAAGATAGGCACATGGTCCTTATTTTTCTAATTAAAAAAAACACTAAAAATCAAATATATTTAAAAAAAATCTAAGAAAAGCTTGAAAAATATGGACCTGATCCTTTGCCTCAAAGCATAGTTGATGAATGCAGCTCAGTAATAACATTACAAAAATCTTCAAATCAAGTGATTATGCTTTAGCAATGTCATTGAACCACTTAACACAGAGCATCTAAACACAATAGCTCTAAACAAGTGAACACAACAAATCAAAGATAACACCCAATTATCAGAAGGGATATTTATCATATAAACCTCTGCCCATAAGAAACCATAAGTAAAAAATAAAATAAAATGCTCTATAAAAACATAAAAATTCTCCATAATATTGTATATAATCTTTATCTATCACAGATTCATTTCAAGCCGAATGAGCTTTCCAGAGCCCAAATATTTAACAACAAAAGAAATTTTTAAGAATTTTTGACAATCAAACTTGTCTTGTGCAATAAAATATGGGAAAGGTAATATATAATTAATATATAATTACATCAAAAGAATATGATAAAGGCTTCAAAGAAAATTTAATCAAATCATAATTATAACATTTATTCTATATGGGAAGAGCTATAAAAGCACTAAGGAGTGACTCAGCCAACAAATTTAATCTGAAAAAAAAAAAAAGAATATAAAGGCCCATCTTTTATGCGAACAAGTAAACCGTTTAGATGAATTGAATTAAATTACAGCTGTGAAAAATAAAAAAATAAACAAATAAAGATATTTCTCATCTTGGTTTCTTTGGTTTTCAGAATAGTTGAACAAAATACAAAGTTTGACATACCCGTTTGTGAGATTTATTTGGACAATAAACTCTCGTCCAGCTATATGCACGCTCTCATAGATCTGGAGGGCAAATCATGTATTTTGATTGAAAAATGATGAGCAGAGGTGGCAACAAAAATTCTACCAACCCCTACATGTTCAAATGAAGTATTTAGATATAAGTAAACAGATATTTTAGATTAATAGACCTGGCTTTATTGATTACAAGCGAGTAATTTAACTCCCCTGAAAAGTATGTCAAATCCCTAAAAGTTGTTCGCCATCAAGCAATCAAACAAAGGCATCTGACTGCCTTCGAGCTAAACTTGCGTATAATCCATTTTTGTGCAGAAGCTCCTTGTGATTTCCCACCTGCACCAAAAGAAAACAAAGCATAGCATCAGAAAAATCACCATTGGGGACGTGCTAGAGAACCCGTCACATCACATGAGATATCATTAAACAGGAAAAAATTTGGGGTCAGCTATCTTGACCCAAATTTGATTATAACAAGCTTTAGAGCTATTAGATTTTCTTTAAGATAAGTGCAATACCAATTCTAACCAATTAGTAATATATTGAGCTCATCTCAAAATAAATCTGATGGCTATAAAGCTTATTCTGATTATATTTAGATAAAGATATTCTGGCACAATTTTTCTCTAAACATGTGATATCTAGGGTCCAGAAACATGACCCTCGAACATTTTCAAATTTCTTCTTTGAGAAACCCAGTAGTTTAAATAGAATATGCAGCATTTTTCTTAGGAACAATTATGAAAATAAATAGCAAAGATAAACATGGAGCATCCTTAATAGATCTCAAGATTGCAGAAACTGTTAAGCTTATCATGTAGACTATGTTTTTAGAGAGGATAAAAGTATAAGAACACTAAATATTAACTTGTCATATATTCTCATTCTAAACCATGCATTGGATGATTATGCAACCAATTGTCTCTTTTTTCTCATTTCAGAACTAAAGTATGCATTGTGCTACGAGATTGACAGTAGCATTTTTAACTCAACAACCTCCCGCTATTCATTACCATAATTAAAAGAATGACCTCATTTATGAGATAGCATTTACCTCAACAATTCTACCATCATCCATAACCACAATTGTATCGGCAGCTTGTATAGTTGACAGCCTGGAAAAAATAATCATGATAAGCAGACAGAGAACTTCAAGACTTATGGCATGCAGCAAATATCACCTATGCGCAATGACAATGACAGTTCTCTTTTCTCCAGAGACATTTCGATCTGATAGAAGGAGCTCCTACAGGAAGTAGATATGCATATGAATATACCAAATCAGACTGTTTAATAAAAATAATTCCTTGACATTGAACTACCTTGATATAATGCTCACTTTCTGCATCAAGGGCACTAGTGGCTTCATCAAGAATCAAGATGGTTGGATCTCTAAGAATAGCCCTTGCGATCGCAATGCGTTGCTTCTGGCCACCACTAAGAAGAGCATTGTCAACGAGGGTAGAATATCCGTTAGGTAGAGAGAGTATGAATTCATGAGCGAATGCTTGTTTTGCAGCCCATTCAACTTCTTCCTGAGTGGTTTCCCTAGTACAGCCATACCTAATGTTTGAGGTCACATCCATTCGAAAAAGAGGAGGTTCCTAATAAAATAAAGTCAGTTGAATTAAAAGTTGGGTCAGTAAACATGAGATTACGTTCAAATGAGTATGAGCTACCTGACCCACAAACCCAATTCTTCCTCTCAGCCACTTGATATCCAATTCTTCAATAGGCATACCATCGACTAATATCTGAAAGGATAATTAAAGAACTTTAGTATTTGGTATATATCAGCTAAACTAAAAATGATAATTGTCCTAAACTTGCTGATGCAGGACTACAATGCTTAAAGGTAAATTGCATGATTATTTGAGGTAAGCAATTGTAATTATAAAATTAGCAATCCAAAATGTTAATGAAAACAAGAGAGGGGTGCCTACGTTTAAGCCAAACTACTTGCTAAACACTTGGACAAGCAAAATAAGTTAGAGAATCATCAACATGCGAAGTAGTAGGCGTTCAATCAACATCCCTAAATTAACAATAAGATAAGAAGCAAATAAAAGTGCACTCAAGCCCTACGTTTACTAAATTTTTGGCATTTTAAGCGGAATCCGATCCTTTGCGATCCCGTCATCACCTACAAGATTAGTGAATAAAGAGGTAATTGAATAAGGAGAAGAAGTTCACCCTTATTGTGACTCAGAAGAGATACGCCACCGGACTTTATCCACTTGTTTGCAAAAAGCGCCGGCGATGATATTTAGGATGCGAACGATGTAACCTTTAACGAGATGTGGAGAGGTAGTCGGAGTGGTGGAGAACGTTGGTCGGCCGGCGATGATCCAATGTCCCTTTGACCTTTGTTCGTCGATCACATCAACCAAGACAATTTGGATGCGATCGATGTATTCTTCAATGGTGTTGTCGAAGTTGAAACCTAGGTCAAAGAAAGGAGACGGAGGATGTCGATTTGATCTTGATCGTCATGCACCAATCCGTAGTTCCATTCGGGAACCTCCATTCATGGTGATTTGAGAGGAGAAGAGTTGTAGGGGATGCTCCTTTGTTGTCCTTGATGCTTCTTCCCAAGAGATTGGATGTCTTGCCTGAAAATCAAGTGGAGGAAGAAGGGAGGACGTGGTCGGCCAAGGTAGGGGAGGGGAGGAGAAGTTGGTTCAGATTTTGTGGAGTTAGGGTTAGGGTTTGGGAAGGGATAATTTTAAATTCTGAAATTAATTTCAGATTTGAATTAGGAGGGAAATTGGGAAAAGGAAATTAGGATTTAATTCCTAAAGAAGATAGGAATTAATGGAAGGAGTGGGGGATTGGAGAGAGAGAGAGAGAGGGGCGGTTATGGGGATGGGGCCGGCGGCATTAAGGAGGGGGGAGGGGATTTGGGGTGATTGATTTGGGTTCCTAATTTAGGTTAGTGGAAATAGGAAAGGTTTGATTTCATCCTATTTAAATATAAATTCAAATAGACCTCAATTAGGCAACTTTCCTAAAATTAGTTGAGTAATTTAGGAAAGTATTGAATTTGAATTTCAAATGCTTTCTAAATAGACACCAATCGAATTTAGAAAACCAAATTAAGAGGGAGGGAAAGGGGGAGGGAAAGGGGTGAGGCCGGCGGCTTGCTCGGAGGTGAAGGTGGTGCTTGGGTGGCCGGCGGGTGGAGGGATTTGGGATGGGCCATGGGGTGGTGGATGGGGATTTGGGGCTCGGTTTAGGGGGGAGGCCAACGGCTGCTAGGGTAAGGAGGGGGAGGTATGGGCCGGCGGGTGGGAAGAAAAAGAGGGAGAAGGAGAAGAAAACCAAGAGCTCCCGGAGGCCGCTGTTGGGTACTATGATTTAGCCTCTCCTAGGCTCTTCCACAATACTCTCAAGCTCTCAATCACAAGAGAACACCAATGCAGGAAAATTTCTTTTAATCATTCATTAAGCTTCAAAGATACATCAAGGGGCTTAAAATAGCCTCAAACAAAGGACTCAAAACAAAAGACAATAATACCCTCTGGGCTAACAAACAACCACCCTTAAGTAAGGGGTAAAACGGAAAAGAAATAACATAACACTAATGAAAGAAACAAAGACACGACATGACTCAAAAATACAATGACTCGATCGTGGCCGTAGATCGACGGCCACGTCTCCGATAAACTTTCCATGTAGTGATGTCCTCATCACTTGCACCATGTGCGAACTATTAAATGCACGTGGGTATGTATACCTCTTAATAGTCATCCAGGAAGAGTTTTTTTTTTTTTTTCCTCCCTTTTTTTTTAATTCTTGCATGCCACATTAAGTCTAAGTTCTGTTTCTGATTGAAAAGATGAGAAGATTAAACCTTATCTAAAAATTATTTGCACCCTTCATTCCTGTTCATCCTTGTGAAATAAATGAGAATAAAGATGTAGAGTTAAGGATGGCTGTTAAAAAATGCAGAGGTGACATATATATGTAATCGGAGAATATTAAAAAAAATTAACGATGAACTATAAAATTAGTAATATGATCATCCATACATCATATAGAGAGCTTGATATTAACGAAATCAACAACCAAGTGTGGAGTAAAAGAATTTTTAACTTCAATAAAATAATACATTAAAACATGTAATTCACAATTTTTAGCTTCAATAAAATATCTCTTCCTATTTAATCTTATGATTACAAGTTGAATATTAATTCTTTTGAACATGATAGAAGTGGCTACCTAGTTCTAGGAGAAAATGATCATCTGGCATCAACAGGCGGCCTAATTTTTCTCCAATTAGTAATTTCACTCATTATCTATTTCTTCAACAAATTTTTTTATTGGCTAGTTTACTACTCATTTTCCATCTAATGATACAACAACAACATCAAGCCTTTATCCCACTATGTGGGGTCGGCTATATGAATCATTTTTTCTCCATTGTGTCATGTTAAAAGTTAAACTCTCATTTAAATCTAATAAAAAAATATTCTTTCTAATATTTTCTAACCAAGTTTTTTTAGGTCTACCTCAACCTTTCTTAGCATAAGTCAAATCTAATACATCTACTTTCCAAATTGGGTCATCGGAAGGCCAACATTTTATGTGACCAAACCATCTAAGGTGACTCTCTCTAATCTTATCTTCCACTAGAGCTACTCTAACCTTTTCACATATAAGATCATTTCGTATCCTGTCTCTAAGAGTAAAACCACTTATCCACCTGAGCATACTCATCTCTACAACACTTAACTTAATATTATGCTTCTCTTTTAATGGCCAGCATTCTGCACCATAAAGCATTGTAGGTTTAACCACCATCTTATAGAATTTTCCTTTAAGTTTGAGGGGACTTTTCTATCACATAAGCCTGATGCATTCCTTCACTTCAACCATCCAACTTGAATTCTACTAATAATATCACCATCTATTTCACCATCACTCTGAACAATAGACACAAGATATCGAAACGTGTACTCTTATTAATGACTTGATCACACAAAGTCACAATCCCCCCACTAGATCTATTATTACTAAAATTACACTCTATATATTATTTTCCATCAAATGATAATACGTCAAAAATCTAATTCTATGAAAATTAATTCATTTGTTTGTTGATTTTATTTGTTTTCAAATTTATGTTGAAATTTTCATATATTTATAGTAATTTCATTATCAATTGGGATTGAAAAGTACTAGTCTATTACTTCTTGTATTTATTAAAAGAAAGTGAGTTGGTTTGAGAGATAAATCGTAAATCATAAATCCTTAATTTCTCTTTGCATGAAAGAATAATAAGCATCGTATTAGTTTCATGAAGAATCCCTAACCCCACATTGATATCAAAGCTTTCAGTTGTGACAAAATGTTACTTAAAGCAAATCTAACCATAGGCAACTTAATAATTTGTAAAAACGATGTAATTTAAACAAATTTTCAAAATCAATTGATTAAATAAGCAAAATTAAATATGTGATTGCATTAATCCGGTTAAAATAAGAATTGATAATTTGAAAGCCAATAAAATTCATGCATGTGAGTCTAAAGTGGATTCAATCACAATGATGATAAATTTACTTCAACGTTAATTCTAGTAAGAGGCAGAGAAATCATTTTGATAGACAATTTAATGTTTTTAACAATTATGTATATGGAAATCATAGAGTCAATCTTGACGCAAATGAGGATATAACCATAAGAATTAAAGTTGAAGTCTCTACCTATAACGATAAAATTAATCCTTAAACTTTTAATTAGTTGATAAACATGGATAATTTATTTGAATGGTAGATTATATCTGATGAACAATGCGCTATTTGAAAAATTAAAATTATTTGGCCAAGCTCAAATTTATAGAATGAGTATGGAGAGGGAAAGAGAGAGGTTATGACGAGAACCTGCAACAACTTAGGCTAAAATGAAAAAAACTAAGAAATACTTGCCTTTTTCATTTCACGAAAGATTACTTATGAATTTAGTTATCTAAAAAAAGGTACTAAAATGTTATTGAATACATGAACAAATTTGATAAATTGATACTATGTTAAGAGGTCATTGAAGATTCTAAAAATAGAACCTAGGTTTAGGCCTAGTTTGAGGCAAGAAATCAAGAGAGATATCACACATTGCTACATTCCATCTCTTGAGCATGTTTATCAACTTCCATTAGACATTGAACAATGGTAAAATCTCTTGTGTCAAGTGGGTTACAACACATTCTAGTAGTGCATCTTTTCATCAAAGCAATCAAATTCAGTATGTTGAATCTACTACATCAAAAGGTGATAGCATTATAGTCAGTAAAGACGCTAAGGGGAAATCAACTGCATCTAAATCTAGGATTTCTATAAAGGCAATTTTTAAGTGCCATCAAACTAATCGATATGCTAGTGAGTATCCTATAAAGAAGTGTATATAAATATGCAGGATGAAATAAAGAAACTAATGATTTTGATGATGTTCGTGAATTCGAAAAAGAACTTGGTGATTTTGAGGATACTTTATTGGATAATTCTTTAAATAGCATATGATACATCATAATTACTCCTAAAGTCGAATCTGATAGAAAAACAACTAGAATTTTAAACCTGGAGATAAACTTCCAAACTCATAATTGATAGTGAGAGTTCTATAAATGTTGAGTCTCAATCTATCTTAGATGCATGAATTTAAAACCTAAATCACATCCACAATCTTATAAGGTAGTGATGAGGACATCCACACTTGGAAAGTCTACCGGAGACGTGGCCATCGATCTACGGCCACGATCGAGTCTTTATATTTTTGAGTTTAATTATGTCTTTGTTTTCTTTTATTTTAGTTACCGTTGTACCCTTACTTATGGGTGTTTTGCTTGTAAGCCCATGAGGGCATGTTTGTCTTTTGTTGGTCTTTTGTTTAAGGCTATTTAAAAGCCTCCTTAGTATTGTTTTGAGGGAATGAATATTGAATCAAAATTTTATTCCAGATTTCCTTTGCGTTCATGGTTTGTGAGTTTGAGATGAAGAAGGAGGCCTAGGAGAGGCTCCATTGGAATACCCAACAGCCCCTTGGTGAGCTCTTGGCCTATACTCCTTATTTCTCTTCGTGTTCTCTTTCCCCACTCCCTCACCATCACCCCACGGCAGCCCCACCACCCATGGCCCAACCCTCCTTCCCCACCCTCACGACCGAGCCCTCCCCCCCTTCACCACCGCCGGCCCCTCCAAGCTCCACCTCCCCAAGCCGCCGGCCCCTTGGCCCCTTCCCTCTCTATTTGGGTTTCCAAATTTGCTTTGTTGAATTTAGGAAAGCCAAATAAATTTAAAATCAATTTGATTTCCAATTGGAAACTTTCCAAAATTACTAATCCTATTTTTGGAAAGTTGCCTAATATAATTCTAATTGAATTTAAATTCAAATTGGATTAATTAGAGCCTTCTTAATTTACTTATTCTAAATTAGGCAATCCCTAATTAAACCCCCACACCCCCTTCTCCCCTTCCTATAGCCGCCGGCCCCTACCCATAACCCGCCCCCTCTCTCTTTCTCTCTCTCTCCAATCTTCCCCCTTTCCTTATTTTAATTTCCTATCCTAGTTCCCTCCTAATTTCAAAAATCTGAGGATAATTTCAGATTTTGGAATTTGAACCCTCTCCTAAAACCCTAACCCTAACTCCCCTACCCGCCCCCTCTTGGCCGGCCACCTTCCCCTCCTCCTTTCCCTTGGATTTCAAGAGAAAACTCCTCCTCCCTCACAACAATACTTCAAGGACAGCAAAGGTTAATCGACTTCAACCATCCTCCGGCCCAATCGCTATGAATGGAAGCTCGCCCTTGGGATTCGGGCTTGGTGCTAGATGATCAAGATAACATTGATATACTCCGCTCCCCCTTCTTCGACGTAGGGTTTGACTACGAAACCACCGTCGAAGAATACTTTGGGCGGATTCACATTCCTCTAGTTGATACGATTGACGACCAAAGGTCCAAAGGAAAGTGGACTATCGTCGGCCGCTTCACACCCGCCATCTTCCCGATTGTGTCACCATCTCCCTTCAAGGACTGCATCCATCGTCTTCTACTAATCATCGCCGGTATCATTAGCAAATCAACGGACTTCCTCCGGCGACGATTCCCCACCACCTAACGGTTGACCTTTCTTTCTCATTTCAATTACTTCGTTGCTCTCTAACTTTGTGAATGATGACAGAAACGCAAGGGATCGTTCTGCTTAATCCTGCTAAAGCCTAATAAATGTAGGGTTTTATTAAGTGCACTTTCTTGCTATTAATCTCATTGTTAATTAAGGGATTATGAATGAACGTTTACTATGTTAGCCTTAATTTAATTTTCTAATCTATTTTGTTTGTGCAAGACTTTTATATGTAGTTTGGCCTAAACGCAAGCATCCCTCCTTTGTTTTATCTCTTCGTTTCTCTTGCTAGTAGATTTAATCACGTAATGTTCTTTTAATAAGTTGTGCAAGTCCTAGTTTTCATTTAAAAGCATCGTAGTCCTGCATCATCTGGTATCAGAGCATGGTTAACCTAGGATTGCATTCTAGAAAATCACCCTAGGTTGCTACCTTGCTAGTCTATTTAATTTTGCATGCATCGCATCTTTAAATTTATTTAAAAAAATTCAATTTTGTTTGCTGTCCTTTAAATTTCTGCATGCATTTAGTGTGTTATAAAGCCTTTTCTTTGGTACCTAAGTGATGTCCTTAACCCCTTAACCTTGCTAGTTGATTAGGAGACTTAACACCTTAGCACAGAGTGCTGTCCCTAAGTTTCCTGCAGCAGTTAGTAACATTTTAGGGTGTATTTCCTGCACTTACACTTGCTGTCCACTCCTAGTTGTCACCCCCAAACCCTCCCTAGTACTTAGCAATGGATCCCGAACAACTTGGAAGGACTTTAGACCTGTTGGTAGGTCAAATGAGTGCTATTAGCCAACAATTAAAGGAAAACCAAGCCGATCTCGCGGAATTTCGTAGGACCACCACCGATCGTCTTGACACAATAGAGCATGGTAGAACTCACCCTATCCCGTACACTCCTTCAAGACCTCCCTCTATGTATGGGGATGATCCTTTTATGGATGAGGGGCACACTCGAGCTCCTCATCGAGTTCACCACCATAGACAAGAGCACCACCACGACCCTGATCTTCCCCTAATGAAAAACATCAAGGTCGATGCACCCACTTTCGATGGTACCCTCGATCCCCAGCTCTTTCTGGATTGGATCAAAGGTATGGATAGTTTCTTTAGGTGGTATGACATCTCCGAGGCTAGAAAAGTCAGTTTCGCCAGTATGAAACTCATTGGTAGAGCTAGTCAGTTCTGGTCTAACTTAGAAAGTCTTAGGGAGTCTCGCAACGAGTACCCCATCACTGATTGGCTGTCGATGAAGCGTGAGCTTAAGCAGAAGTACCTCCCTCCCTCGTACTTCCCTAGGCTCTTAGATAGGTGGCATAGATTGACTCAGGGTAGCAAACCCGTCAAGGATTACATCGCCTCTTTCGATGATTTTCTGATTCGTTGCAAAGGGGAGACCTCCACTACCCCTGCGCAAATTCTATCCATGTTTCGTACCGGATTGCGAGAGGACCTTCGCAACGAACTGTTCGCCCGAAATGTCACAACCTTAGAAAGTGCGTATAGTTTAGTACTTGACCTAGAGGAGAGTCGATCCCAGCATTCCAACCGTCATCACGACCCTAGACCCCCCTACAGACCGTCTGGTAGTTCCACCCCGCACTCCTCTACTACCCGACCTACTCCGGGTAGTAGCACGCGACCTCCCACGGGTTCCCCTGCACCTCGACCTGATTTTAGAAGTAAACCTCCCACCCCGGATGGCCCTCGGTCCAGTCCCGGGACCAAATGCTTTCGTTGCCAGGGGTATGGGCATATCGCTTCTCAGTGCTCCAGTCCCTACAAAGTTTCCATCATCGAGGAAATCACTGAGGAGGATCCTGAGCCCGAGGTTGATCAGGTTCACCAAGTTGAAGAAGAAGGTGATTTCTTCGAGGAGGACGAGGACACCGCCGTCCTCCATTGCCTTCAGAAGTTGGACACATCTCCCATCTGCGTAGTGAGATGTGCGCTGTCACACCTTGTTACCTCCGATAACTGGCGTAGGACTTCTATCTTTCACACCTACACCAAAATCAAAGATAAAAACTGCAAGGTCATCGTAGATAGTGGCAGTTGCATCAATGCTGTCTCCTCCAGCATGGTGTCCAAATTAGGCCTTTCTGCCGTTCCTCACCCCAGTCCGTATAAGGTAGCTTGGGTCAACTCCACTACCTTGGAGGTGAAAGAACGAAGTCTCGTACCTATCTCCTTTGCCACCTATAAGGAGAACGTATGGTGCGATGTTCTGATTATGGATGTTGGACAAATTCTTTTGGGGCGACCTTGGATATTTGATAATGATGTCCACATCTATGGGCGTTCGAACACCTGCGTGTTCGAACACGCGGGTAAAAAGATTAAACTTGTACCATCGCAGCCCCGGGTCAAGGAAGAACCGAAACCCCACCCCCTTAAGTCTAAGAAAGGACTAAACTTGGTCACCGCCAAGGTTCTGGACTCTGAGGTCACGCGTGGTGCACCTCTATACGCTTTAGTGGGTCGTGAGATTCCCACCGAATCTGATGACCCCATTCCTCAGGAAGTCCAACCTATCTTAGGACAATTTGCTGAAGTCTTCCCAGATGACCTCCCTGATGAGTTACCCCCTCTACGAGACATTCAGCATGCTATAGACTTAGTCCCTGGAGCCTCCCTCCCGAACCTGCCACACTATCGCATGAACCCCACGGAGCATGCCGAACTTAAAAGGCAGGTAGACGAGTTACTGCAGCGAGGTTTCATTAAGGAAAGTCTTAGTCCCTGCGCGGTACCTGCCCTTCTCACCCCTAAGAAGGACGGATCTTGGAGAATGTGTGTTGATAGTCGTGCTATCAACAAAATTACCGTCAAATATCGATTTCCTATTCCTAGATTAGACGACATGTTGGATATGATGACGGGTGCCACCCTCTTTTCCAAGATCGATCTTAAAAGTGGATACCACCAGATCCGGATCCGACCCGGTGATGAGTGGAAGACTGCTTTCAAGACCAAGGACGGTCTTTATGAATGGATGGTCATGCCTTTCGGGTTGAGTAATGCCCCGAGCACCTTCATGAGAATTATGACCCAAATGTTGCGTCCTTTTATGGGTAAGTTTGTCGTTGTTTACTTTGACGACATTCTTATTTATAGTCATTCTGTGGAGCAACATCTTGACCACCTTAAACAAGTCTGCTCTGTTTTAAGGAAGGAGCAGTTATACGCTAATCCCAAGAAGTGTACTTTCCTCGTAGATCGAGTCATCTTTCTAGGGTTTATCGTATCGGCTCGTGGGGTTTCTGCTGACCCCGAGAAGGTAAAAGCCATAGTTGAGTGGCCCCTTCCTCAGAACATCCGGGAAGTCCGCAGCTTCCACGGATTGGCCACCTTCTATAGGAGATTCATACGAAATTTCAGCACAATCGTATCTCCTATCACTGATTGCCTAAAAAAAGGTGATTTCCATTGGACCCCGGCCGCCACTAGAGCTTTTGAGGACATTAAGAAAAGAATGGTGGAGGCCCCAGTAATGAGACTTCCTGACTTCTCCAAAGTCTTCGAAGTGACCTGCGACGCTTCTGGGGTCGGAATTGGAGGAGTCCTCTCCCAGGAAGGTCACCCTGTAGCATACTTCAGTGAGAAACTGAATGATATTCGGCAGCGATATTCCACTTACGATAAGGAATTCTACGCCGTGATCCAATCCCTCCGCTATTGGCGACATTACTTGCTCCCGCAAGAATTTGTCATTTTCTCGGATCACGAAGCTTTCGTTATATCAACTCCCAAAAGAAGTTGAATACACGTCACGGTCGTTGGGTGGAATTCCTTCAAGAGTACACTTATACCCTTAGACATAAGGCAGGAGTTGAGAATAAAGCTGCCGATGCCCTCAGCCGTCGCATGATGACTACCATTGAGTTGAGGGCCGAAGTCGTGGGTTTTGACCAAATTAGGAAAGATTATTTGGACTGCCCCGACTTCAAAGAAACATACTCTCTCTTGTCCACAGGAAGCACGCGCCTTGTGGACGATTTCCTTCTGGAGGATGGTTATCTGTTTAAAGCTCAAAAGCTTTGCGTACCGAGCACCTCCTTAAGGGATTTTCTGGTCTGGGAACTCCACGCCGGAGGCCTCGCCGGGCACTTCGGCCGAGATAAAACTATAGAATCCGTGGAGTATCGTTTCTTTTGGCCCAGCCTGAAGAGGGATGTTGGTAGACTGGTTAGCCGGTGTCACACGTGTCAGCTAGCCAAACAGCGTAAGCAGAACACCGGTCTGTACACTCCGTTGCCTGTCCCTAGTTGTCCTTGGCAGGACGTTAGCATGGATTTCATTTTGGGCCTGCCAAAGACTCTCCGCAAAAATGATGCCATCTGTGTCGTAGTCGATAGGTTTTCCAAGATGGCTCATTTTATAGCTTGCTCCAAAACTTCCGACGCCTCCCATATTGCCAAACTTTACTTCATTGAAGTTGTCCGTCTGCACGGCCTACCTAAAACCATTGTGTCTGATAGGGACGTTAAGTTCACTAGCTACTTTTGGAAAACCCTTTGGATGAAATTAGGTACGAAGTTACAATTCTCTACTGCCTTTCATCTACAAACCGATGGTCAGACCGAGGTAGTTAATAGGAGCGTAGGTAATCTGTTAAGGTCTTTGGTTGGGGAGCACGTTAAGGATTGGGATTCTATCTTACCCACTGCTGAGTTTGCTTATAACAATTCTATTAACCGAACCACTGGCCTAAGTCCTTCTGAGATTGTGTACGGGTACAAACCTAGGCAACCTTTAGATCTCATTCCTATGTGTTCTAGGTATAGGATCTCTGAGTCTGCATCATCATTAGCATCACATTTGCATGAACTTCATAAGGAAATTGCACAACAAATTGAAAAGAGCAATACTGATTATAAATTACGTGCCGATTTGAAACGAAAATTTAAAACTTTTGAGGTTGGTGATTCCGTGATGGTGCGGATTCGTCCGGAACGGTTCCCACAAGGAACGGTTAAGAAACTGCATGCCAAAAGCGTTGGTCCATTCAAAATACTTAAGAAAATCAATGATAATGCTTATGTAGTAGATCTCCCTGCAGAGTTCAACATCAATCCCTCTTTTAACATAGAAGATCTAGTGGCATATGAAGGTCCGAATTTTAATACGCCAAACCCACTTACACAACAGCCTTGTGTGACCCCACCTTGTGAGATCCCTAACCTACCTCCACTCCCAGATATTCCTAAATCACCCATAGCAGATAAAGTGGACACGATCTTGAGCGATGAAATCATCTCTACAAAAGAAGGGGGACGACGAAGATATTTGATCAGGTGGAAAGGTAAACCCGAGTCGGAGGATACTTGGTTGGATCGTGATGAGTTACAGCAGCTGGATCCGGATGCATTAGAGTTCTACGACAGCACCAGAGATACTTACTTGACGGAGTCGAGCTTTCTTCCACCCCGGGAGAATGATGAGGACATCCACACTTGGAAAGTCTACCGGAGACGTGGCCGTCGATCTACGGCCACGATCGAGTCTTTATATTTTTGAGTTTAATTATGTCTTTGTTTTCTTTTATTTTAGTTACCGTTGTACCCTTACTTATGGGTGTTTTGCTTGTAAGCCCATGAGGGCATGTTTGTCTTTTGTTGGTCTTTTGTTTAAGACTATTTAAAAGCCTCCTTAGTATTGTTTTGAGGGAATGAATATTGAATCAAAATTTTATTCCAGATTTCCTTTGCGTTCATGGTTTGTGAGTTTGAGATGAAGAAGGAGGCCTAGGAGAGGCTCCATTGGAATACCCAACAGCCCCTTGGTGAGCTCTTGGCCTATACTCCTTATTTCTCTTCGTGTTCTCTTTCCCCACTCCCTCACCATCACCCCACGGCAGCCCCACCACCCACGGCCCAACCCTCCTTCCCCACCCTCACGACCGAGCCCTCCCCCCCTTCACCACCGCCGGCCCCTCCAAGCTCCACCTCCCCAAGCCGCCGGCCCCTTGGCCCCTTCCCTCTCTATTTGGGTTTCCAAATTTGCTTTGTTGAATTTAGGAAAGCCAAATAAATTTGAAATCAATTTGATTTCCAATTGGAAACTTTCCAAAATTACTAATCCTATTTTTGGAAAGTTGCCTAATATAATTCTACAACAATACAACAATAACAAGCCTTTGTCCCACTACGTGGGGTCGGCAACATGAATCCTTTTTCTCCATTGTGTCCGGTTCAAAGTCAAATTCTCGTTTAAATCTAATAGAGAAAGATCATTTCTAATATTTTCTAACCAAGTCTTTTTAGGTCTACCTCTACCTTTCTTAACATAAGTCAAATCTAATACCTCTACTTTCCTAACTGGGTCATCGGAAGGCCGCCGTTTTATGTGACCAAACCATCTAAGGCGACTCTCTCTAATCTTATCCTCCACTGGAGCTACTCCAACCTTTTCACGTATATGCTCATTTCGTATCCTGTCTCTAAGAGTAAATCCACTCATCCACCTAAGCATCCTCATCTCCGCAACACATAACTTAGTATTATGCTTTTCTTTTAATGGCCAACATTCTGCACCATAAAGCATTGCAGGTCTCACCACCATCTTATAGAATTTTCCCTTAAGTTTAAGGGGGACTTTTCTATCACACAACAAGCCCGATGCATTCCTCCACTTCAACCATCCAACTTGAATTCTACTGATAACATCCCCATCTATTTCACCATCACTCTGAACAATAGATCCAAGATATCTAAAACGTGTACTCTTATTAATGACTTGATCGCCCAAAGTCACAATCCCCTCACTAGGTCTATTACTGCTAAAATTACACTCCATATATTCAGTTTTAGATCTACTCAAGCGAAAACCTTTAGACTCTAAGGTTGATCTCCAGACTTCAAGTTTACCTTCAACTCCCTCTTTAGTCTTGTCAACAAGAAGAATATCATCAGCAAAAAGCATACACCAGGGTACATCCTCTTGTAAATGTCTAGTGAGAACATCCATGACTAACGCAAAAAGATATGGGCTTAAAGCTGATCCTTGATGTAATCCAACCGAAATAGGGAAATACTTGGTCAAACCACCTTGTGTTTGAACACAAGTAGTAGCTCCTTCATACATATCTTTAATGATTTGAATATAAGCATTATTAACTCCTTTCTTTTCAAGAACTCTCCATAGCACTTCTCTTGGAACTTTATCATATGCTTTCTCTAAATCAATAAATATCATATGTAGATCCTCCTTATTCTCCCTATATTTCTCCATCAAACCTCTCAATAAATGTATGGCTTCCATAGTAGACCTACCAGGCATGAATCCAAATTGATTTTGAGAAACATTAGTATCACGCCGCAGCCTACGCTCCATAACTCGCTCCCATAGTTTTAAAGTGTGACACATTAACTTAATTTCTCTATAATTCGCACAATCTTGTGCATCACCTTTATTCTTATAAATAGGAATCAATACACTCATTCTCCACGCATCTGGCATCTTTTTAGTCTTCAAAATATTATTAAAAAGTTTAGTTAGCCAAGAAATTCCTTCATCTCCTAAGCATTTCCACATCTCTATTGGGATATCATCAGGTCCAACAGCTTTTCCACACTTCATTTTCTTTAAAGCCTCTCTAACTTCAGTTTTACTAATACGCCGATAAAAACAGAAATCTTTATTTTCATTTAGGATGCTAAGGTCACTAAAGTCAATTGTATTCCTACAATCTTCATTAAAAAGTTTATCAAAATATCTCATCCACCTTTGTTGAATATCATCTTCTAAGAAAATTACTTTTTGATCTTCATCCTTAATACACTTCACTTGAATTAAATCCTTACTACTCCTATCTCTTTGTTTGGCTAGCTTATACATATATCTGTCTCCCTCCTTAGTATCTAATCTATTATATAAATTATTAAAAGCTAAGATCTTTGCATCACATATTGCTTTCTTAGAATCCTTACATGTCTCTTTATATCTTTCCCAATTATCAGAATTTTTACATCTAAACCAATTTTTATAACAAATCTTCTTATTTTTTATCTTTTCTTGCACAATTGGATTCCACCACCAGCTATTTTTACTATTAGGGGCTTTTCCCTTTGATACTCCAAACACATCTTTAGCAATATTTTTAATATCAATATAAGGGATTGCCTAATATAATTCTAATTGAATTTAAATTCAAATTGGATTAATTAGAGCCTTCTTAATTTACTTATTCTAAATTAGGCAATCCCTAATTAAACCCCCACACCCCCTTCTCCCCTTCCTATAGCCGTCGGCCCCTACCCATAACCCGCCCCCTCTCTCTTTCTCTCTCTCTCCAATCTTCCCCCTTTCCTTATTTTAATTTCCTATCCTAGTTCCCTCCTAATTTCAAAAATCTGAGGATAATTTCAGATTTTGGAATTTGAACCCTCTCCTAAAACCCTAACCCTAACTCCCCTACCCGCCCCCTCTTGGCCGGCCACCTTCCCCTCCTCCTTTCCCTTGGATTTCAAGAGAAAACTCCTCCTCCCTCACAACAATACTTCAAGGACAGCAAAGGTTAATCGACTTCAACCATCCTCCGGCCCAATCGCTATGAATGGAAGCTCGCCCTTGGGATTCGGGCTTGGTGCTAGATGATCAAGATAACATTGATATACTCCGCTCCCCCTTCTTCGACGTAGGGTTTGACTACGAAACCACCGTCGAAGAATACTTTGGGCGGATTCACATTCCTCTAGTTGATACGATTGACGACCAAAGGTCCAAAGGAAAGTGGACTATCGTCGGCCGCTTCACACCCGCCATCTTCCCGATTGTGTCACCATCTCCCTTCAAGGACTGCATCCATCGTCTTCTACTAATCATCGCCGGCATCATTAGCAAATCAACGGACTTCCTCCGGCGACGATTCCCCACCACCTAACGGTTGACCTTTCTTTCTCATTTCAATTACTTCGTTGCTCTCTAACTTTGTGAATGATGACAGAAACGCAAGGGATCGTTCTGCTTAATCCTGCTAAAGCCTAGTAAACGTAGGGTTTTATTAAGTGCACTTTCTTGCTATTAATCTCATTGTTAATTAAGGGATTATGAATGAACGTTTACTATGTTAGCCTTAATTTAATTTTCTAATCTATTTTGTTTGTGCAAGACTTTTATATGTAGTTTGGCCTAAACGCAAGCATCCCTCCTTTGTTTTATCTCTTCGTTTCTCTTGCTAGTAGATTTAATCACGTAATGTTCTTTTAATAAGTTGTGCAAGTCCTAGTTTTCATTTAAAAGCATCGTAGTCCTGCATCAGGTAGCCCATGCTATTTTGGGTATGCCTTATAGTATAATCCTGATATTACTCTTTTTGTAAGGTTTTATACATATGTTTTTTAGATCGATGAGAGAATGTTAGTTTTGAAACTTATATAGCATAAGAAAAAAATTATCTACACAAGAACATACAATTTCCAATAAAGTGAAAAAGTCTTTGAACATTATAAGCAAGCATGTATTTAAGAAAAATTGTAGAAAGGGATTTGATCTATGCTTTGAATAATATGAAATTTAAAACTGTGACTTTATTTGATATGGTAAACAAGCATTCGATGATTTTAAAGATATTTGTCCTAATGAACATCCTAATAAATTAACACCACTATGGGATATACAACATAGCATTAATTTAAATTATGAATCATCACTACCTAATTTGTCACATTATAAGATGCATCCATCAGAACCTGAGCTAAAATGAAGTAGTTATGTAACTTAGGAAGTGATTTATTAGGGACAGTATAAGTTCGTGTATGATACCTTATTTGCTTATGCTCAAGTATAATAGTTATAAAATGTGTGTAAATAGTAGAAACAGCATAAAAATTATTATTATATACATATTTAATATACCTTATTAAAGTTGATTGTAGTAATATATACCATCAAGTTAGAATGAGGGAAGGTATGAATGAAAAGCTACTTTTAAAACTAAAGATGGTTTGGATGAAAGTTTGGTGATGCCTTCTAGATTAACTAATGCTCATACCATTTTAATAAGGATGATGTACCATACCTTGCAATTTTTCATTGAGAATTTTATTGTTATCTGCTTTGATGATTTTCTCCTACATGGCAATATATGAGATTATCATTAAGTGCATCTTCTAAAAGTCTTTGAGGTTTTAAAAGCTAAAAAAGTTGTATATGAATTTGAAGTATATTTGTTTTGTGACTCCATATGTGACCTTTCAGACTTTGTTGTGTTTTGAATGGATTATCTATTGACTCTCATAAGTTAAAGAAAATAATTATTGGCTGAAATCTAATTATATATATATATAGAATTAGATTTGACAATTATTGAAAATTTTATGATTTGACAACTTTTTATAGGCAATTAATTAAAGGATTTAGTATTGTTATGTCTCAAATTACCATGTATAAAAAAGGAGGATTTTTAAGGACAAAATTTAGTAATCGTGCTTTCAGTGAAATTAAAAAAGAAACTTACTAAAGCACTTGTGTTGAAGTTACTTTTTTTTAATAAGATGTTGTAGATTTCTTGGGATGCATTTGAAGTAGAAATTAGAGGAGTATTGAGTTAAGGACATAGCATGGCATTCTTTAGTGAGAAGTTGAGGTTAAATTAAAATACTCAAACTATGATAGGAAATTTTATATTGCAGTGCAAGTTGTCCAATATTGGAGACATTATATGTTAATTAAGGAGTTTATGTTACATCTTGATCATCGTACTTTAAAATATTTGAATTCTTAAAAGAAATAAAGACATAGACATACTTAGTGGGTCTAAGAGAATATACTTCTCTCCTTAAATATTTTATTGGGTCAAAAAATTGTGAGCTCCAAAAATTCGGGTTTGGCTCTTCTAAGAAAATTTAATTATAGGTCAATTTTTAAAAGATAGATTATATTTTAGATATAACAATACCCAGAGATATCATTCTCATTTTATGAAGAATCTAAGGTTTAGTTCCATATTTTTTATAGGTGCAAGCCCCTATGATTAATTACACCTCTAAGTAACGATAGAGAATGGCTATTTGAATGACTTCATTTTGATGTTTTAACCTAGTCAACTCTGCTTGCTTGCTTGCTTGCAGAGGATCAAGTCCTTAGTGTGCATGTGGTTTGAATTCATTTAGTATTTATTACATCATAGATATCGCCAACTTTACCCTTATATGTAGAGGATTAGTTCTGTGAATTGGGCTCAAGACAGTAATTTGCATCAAGGGTTTGAATTAAAAAAATGATGAACTTTTCTCACAAAAGTTTTGGAAGGCCTTACGCAACAATAAAAATAAAGATGTCTTGTCATTTTTGGCCTATCATGTAGGTGTTTTTCCTTATATTTAAGTTTTGTCAACCCCAATCATTAGGATGTGAACGGTTTAAAGCCTAACGATCCTACCCTGTAGGCAAGATGGTCAGCCCGAGAACATCATGCAACATGATGAAGAGTTTGAGATTGAATAAGAGCTTGCACATTTTTCTAAAAAATAATCACATCTTTTATAGTAGTTGCATGTTTTTAAGAGTAGGAGATATTTTAATTCATTTTATTTTCAATCCGCAATGCATTTTTAAACTTTAAATTCATTAGTTTAACAAATTCATCGGAGCACATATGAGTATATCTACTCTTGGAGTGCTTGCATGATTTTTTAGGACAAACACACTCTTTGTAGTGCTTGTATGACATGTGAGGTGTTATAATTAATTGGAAGATTGCCTTGTGATGCATGTTAAATATTTAAAATTCTTCATATTTAATTATTTGTGCAAGAGTTTGTATTGAGATGCACTTGAAGTTTCATTTTTAATTTTAAAATATCACATTCTGTTAGTTTACATGTTTGTGTTGCTTATCTAATTATGAATCCAGACGCTTTGAACTTTGTTTTTTGTTTAAAATATTATAATTTGCTTGCATTTAGTCTTCATTTCATGTTTAAATTAGACTCTACAAGGGCCTCCTTTTCCTTTAAAGGAGAAGCTCTCACTTAGTCATTACAAGATGCAATTGTAATTCGTGGTTCTAATACTCATGAATAGGAGAAAGTTTATGTAGGTAGTGAGGAAATTATATCCATGCTCGTAGGCGAACATTCAAGTTCATTGCAAATCCCATGTAGATCCTGTGCAAGTATCGCTTGTGTTGTGTTCTTTTCATGTAAATTGCATGACCTTTTGATTTTTCATTTTTGTTATTATTATGTAACTTGCATTCTTTATTTTCATTTTAACTGCATTCATGTCCATACTGTCGATGTTCATTTTTTCAATTCCACAAACGTCCAATTAAAATCCAAACAACCACCTAGTCCTACTAGGACTTGCCTCGGTCAAGGTTCACTTTACTTGAGAAATTAAAATATATTGTATTCACTTCACCCTGTATTTTTTAAAATCATTCATTCTGAATGCTTAAAATAAAATATCCCCTTAGTGTGAAACTTTAAAAAACTCTTACAATACAAAGTGATTTTTTTTTCCATACATGAAACACATGAAATGGAACAATTTGGAGTTAGCAATACATGCAGCCTCAAACATACGCTGGCATATCTACAAACAATTTCAAACATCAGCTTTGGGTGAAAATTATTCTTAATGATAACTGAATCTCTCTTGGAATGTGCTCCGAGTTAAACTTACCTCACCATTTGTTGGTTCATAAAGGCGAAGAAGAAGATTGGCAATTGTGCTTTTCCCACTTCCACTACGACCAACCTAAGCACAGCCCACGGCTCAAAAATGATCATACAAAAAAAGAATATTAGTTGATTCATGATAAAAGAATTGGTGATAATCTTTAAAAACACTGATGCATGATTTGCACTAAGACTTACAATTGCAAGAACTTTATTGGGCTGTATAGACAAATGAATATGTTCAACAGCTGGGAACTGCTTGACATCAATAAACACCAAGCCTTAGAATAGGATGAAGAATGTGACGCAACTAATAAGAAGGAAAGAATAAAATAGCCAATATATATGTTAAGAGCAATTTAGTCCAGACTATAAAGAATTCAGTAAAACTCATCTAGCATGCACAACAAAGATTATACATTCTAACTGATAAAAATTATTTCATAGGCTAGGACTGATCCTTATGAAACAAAGAGCAAATCACACATTTCAATTAAAGAAAAATCTGTAGTTACTTCTGGAAGTTGCAAACAACCTACACTGTACTTTTTATGCGATATCCTATCTAAATAGGTATCACACAGCACCTCCACCTCCGTTACCTTTTCTGGTCCCAACAAGGTGTAAAGGGAATAGTCCCTAGTTTTTCTCAAGAGCACAAAAATATATTTTACCCTGCTACACCCCCATGATCCTTTTTATAATAAAGTAGCAAACCAACAAACATATAAATATAACTAACACAAACATATAAAATTAAATAAAATTAGATGTCATAATAAAATAAGTTGAGCAGTAAGTCGACAAAGTCAATCGGCATGTTAGTGTGGGGAACCAAGTGTTGCAAGGGAGCCGCTGGCAATGCAAGCATAGGTTTAAAGATCGAGGTAACATGAGTGAGATGAAGGTTAGTCAGTCCTAGGGCTTTGGCTTTTCAACATGCTTGTAGGAGAGGAATCAATATGATAAGACTTGACTCTTACTAGATTAATCAAGAAATAATCTTTTCATGATGTTTTTCTTTGAATATATAAGAAAGTTATTTATAATAATTTAAAATAGAGAAAAAGCCCAAAATAATCTCTTGGCTATTCGTATGTGTTGCCAATTTAGTCATAGATTATCACATTTCTCCCATTTAATCTCTTGAAAATATAAAATTGATCATAAATAGTCTCTGAGAGACTTAATTTGAATAAATGTTGCATAGTTAGAAGACAAAATTGGGATCAATTTTATATCCCAATTTCCATCAATTTCTACCGGAGAGACTATTTAGGATTAATAATATATAATCACGGAATTAAATTGGAGAAATATTGTACTATGGACTAAATTGACCACATACGAATATTCGGGGGGGGGGGCTATTTTGCATTTAGAATTTAATAATTTAATTTAAGTTACATAATATGGGGTTAAAAAGCTGTGTCTCACTAAACCGAGGGCAAAAGATTAGTCATGGACAAAGGGCGACCTAAACCTGCAGTCATATAGATCACAGGCCGAATGCCACCCCTAACTGCTCAAGGCAATTTTACACTACCCCACCACAAGGTAGGAGTGTCAATAAATGACCATAATCTAAAAAATATAGGTTCGATTTGACCCGTTTAATGAATGGGTCGAGTTCGGATCATGCATTTTAACCAGTTTATTAAACGGGTAGAGTTTGGATTGACCCTCCAACCCGATTTTGACCCGTAAATGACTTGTTTAATATTTTTTTCATAAATTCTTTTATTTGTTGGTATAATCTTCTTATTTTTTATCAATTCATCTAAAATAAATAGTTAACAAGTTAATAAAATTATTTTTTAATTAAAACATGTTATTGGGTCGAGTTTGGGTTGCTAGCAGGTCAGCTTAGAATTCACCTTTTGTACCAGTTTATTAAAGGCATTGGGTTCGTGTTGACCGAATTCAGGTCAAATTAATTTCAGGTAGGACCCAAACACAACCCGCTGACCTATTTTGAAACCCCTACCCTAGGGCGAGCCCACAAAAAATGCCCAAAAATGACATTTAAAACATTGCTATCAACAAGTATCATGAAATTATATTGAAGTAGTTTCCTTTATTGGTCACTTAGGTAATATATAAGCCAACTAACTTTTTCATAAATGAATCACATGCACAGTTGTTACACTACTAGTAAAATCAAATAGCTATTTGAAGGGCTGATGAACACTTAACCATTCAAGAAATTCAAATCTCCAACTATCTCAAACAATAGATGAGAGAAATAAGCCTCCTGGCTCTCCCTTTCAAAATGTTCACTCATTCCCTAGCCCTCACTCCATTGCTCACATTTCACTATTTGATTCCAAAAAAGTGTAAATGCAATTATCCTATTTTTCTACGAAGGAGAATCATGTACTTTTTACTCGATCACCCTAATGCATACTACAATAAAATAACCAACTAAAATTTCAAAGATTCAAATGCATAATGGTCACAAAAGTACTTGCATAATCAAAATGCTAATCGAAGGCTGATCAACCATTCACTTGAATTTCCGATCACGAACTGCAATAAAAACCATCAAACAACATCAATTAACAGAAATAAGCCTCTCTTATCCCCTTATTTCTCTCTTTCAAATTCAACATTTATTTCTCTTTCCCATATCTCTTATTTAGTTACCTCATTGGACATTTATTTCTCTATTTCCAACTCTCCTCACCGTTGTGAACAAATGGACAAAACATTCAACATGATGGGAGTGTTGCTGTGCCTTGGCTCTTTAAGTTCATTTTGTAATACCCTCAAAATAATTAGGAAAAATAATGGCTAATTAAGCATGATTAAATAGTCTTATTAAGCTCAATTAATCAC
The DNA here is from genome assembly GCA_019925795.1 of Dendrobium chrysotoxum. NCBI lineage: Eukaryota > Viridiplantae > Streptophyta > Magnoliopsida > Asparagales > Orchidaceae > Dendrobium > Dendrobium chrysotoxum. The sequence continues at coordinate 2,437,038 of CM034313.1, forward strand.
ACTAATAAAGTTTAATGATTATTAAAAACAATTATAAAGATAATTGAGACTTCATGACATTACAATACTTGAAACATTATAGAGTACCTAAGATTAATAACTAAATTCAACTAAATTAATTTAATGTAAATTGAAACTTATTTAAAATAAATGAATGATGAACATAAAACAATAAATAACAAATTATTATGAGTATCAAGTGATTTAGCATCAACTGAAATTTCTTGTTTATGACATAATACTAATACAATAAATATATCATAATAATTATATACTACTCAAGTAATCTTGCATATTTTTATATTATAATACACACATAAAAAAAGGGGGAATAAGTGGAATTGAAATGTGAAAGGCAAGTGAATGAGAGAGTGGAGTTGGGAAACAAGGCACGAGTGTCATCAGTTAAGGCATTGAACGAGAGATAAATAATGCACATTTGAGAATAAGATGTCGCTGAGTGAGCAGCTTCCGATTTCACATCTTACTAGAGCTCAAGGAGCCAAACAACCTTGCAACTAAAATGAAAGAGGGGCACAAGCGATGGTTTAGTTAGTGTTTAATTAGAGAGGAAGGAAAGAAAATTCAAGGGAGAAGAAGAAGAAATAGCTAGAATGTCGATAATTATTCTTAGACGTCATCCAAGCAAGGCAAGCCCTAACCTAACTCTGACTTTTACATAGATTTTGTAATGTTTCAATAATTATAATAATGGTTAAGCATAATTGATAAGGAGCAAGGAAGAAATATTTTTAGTATTTGACTGGAAGAAGGATCAATAGTTAATAAGATATAACACAAGTTACTACAGCCTCTAAAAAGAGTTACCAACATGAATTTCATTGAAAAGGGTGCAAATGTTTTTAAGAAGTACATTAAAAGAATGATGAAGCACCATTCAAAAATTTTGTATAGCAAGGATTTCATTTTTCCTAATTTAAAAGATTCATGTAGGTGTAAGCCTCATGATTAATTGCTTTTCTCATAACGAAGAGCACTTCCAATTAAAGTTAGTAGTATAAGCTCTCCTAAGATGGGTCAGTTGCAATGCTCCCATGGTGCAAGAGAAGATGTGATCAATTCTTATGATTAGAAGGATTTGCTTGAGGGATCAACAATTTGCTCATAAAGATCTCATGGCTCTGTTTTCTCAGGAGATCACAAACTCTAGTTTATTTAATCAACGAAGGTAGTAGACCCAGCCTAATTCAAAGATATTGGTGAGAAACCATAAGTTGCTTCATCCAAGAGAAGCTAGCTAAATAGAAAATTTCAGATAAATTTCAGCTAACAAAGGGCTTTATGTCATATCAAACACAAAAAGAGAACTAAAAACTCGAGTGCATGTCATTAGAGGACAAACGAACTTTGGCCACAACCATATTATAATGGCATTGGACATTTTCAAACTAATCACCTAGGTAAAAGGCACGTGTCATATCCTTACTGATGTTGAAGTTTTAAGTTCAATTCGTCTGACAACATTGATATGACATTGACTCATTTATGAGATTAGGTTGAATTTCAATATGGCATCATTAGCTTAGTGAAGAGGACGGAATTTACTCTAGACATTGAGAGATTAATATTTTATATTTTTATAATTTTTGTTTTTTCCTAGTTTTTTCATTTAGAGCATATTTTGTATTTTTTTGGTGATTTTGCGTTTTTTTTATCTTTTCGAAGGGACATTCGTAGGAGGGCATTCTTATATTTTGAGAAGCCAAGGGTTGTAGTCGCTAGAGGCATGAAGGATAAGCCTAAACAACTTTGGAACGTGGAGCAGACCTAAAGGTAGCAATGTTGAAGGTAGGTTTAGTTGATAGATAGGAATCCTCTCTGGTTGAGATTTGCCTGAAAATCATTGGGTAGGCTTATTGAGAGCTTTGATTTAGGTGGACTTGGTATGACAATCAAGGGAGATCCAATCATCTTTTAACCTAGACATAGGCTTTCTAGCCTATTGAGAAATTTCTTTGTGTACGCTATTGGAGCTTCTTCCTGGTAAAGAAGTGGCAAAACCTTGACTCTATCAATAAACTTTATCAAACAGGTGCCTCTCATCGACCACCATTTAAATTCACCAGACAAGATAGCGCTCAACAATCCGGTCATCTTGGCTTCTAAGATCTAACTCCATATCTTTGTTAATGTTGCCACCATGCGGCATTCCTTTACACTTCTACTTAATCCACATCTTTTCTCTCAATATTCCACTTCCTCACATGGTATTAGTCCTTGCTCCTTCTCCACTAGAGTTTTATACTCACCAGCCTCCTCCACCTCCTTATTTCCAATGATTGAGCATCCACCTACACATGAGCATTCAGATCACCATCTTCTAATCATCCAATACAGTCTTATATATCAATTAATAATTTATTCATATTATTTCAATGGTTTCATTTATCTCTCTCTATTTTGTGTATATTCTTTAAAGTTATGAAGCACAACTTGAACCTAACTAGAAACATGCTATGGGTATTGAAATGGGGACTCCTTTTGATTGTCACACCAAGGACTTATTTACCACTCCTACGAGAGTAAAACATATTTCATATTGTCGTTATTTCATGATTAAGTTCCATTCACATGATATTATCAATCATAATAAAGCTCAATTAGTGGCCGTAAGATTATTTCACCACTTGCTTGGCCTAATTTTGTTAACCTAAACTCCGTAGCCATTATCACTCTTCTCACCCCCAACAATTAGCAAATACTTTTACCAAGGCTCTGGAATTGCTCCATTTCTACAATCTTAATAACAAGTTAGAACTTAGTGATACATATGCCCAGGTAAAGGGAAGCTTTATCGCATGGATTCTACTAAATTAGAGATTTAAGCATATAATATTTTATCTTTATTACTATGATATATTGTCATAATTAAGGATATTCTCTTCTTTCTTTCTCATCATTTCTTTTAATTTTTCTCATATATTTTTTCTATATATAGTTACATGTATTAACGTAGAAATAAAGAAAGATGATTACTAGGAGCATTTGATGTTGTAGTCATGTAAGAAGAAAGTAGAATGTCGCTTGGGTCATTAAAATTTGGATAAGATGCAGAACAATGCATTTTGGAGGTGTTTCATTCCGAGTCATCTAAATTTCTCCCATAATTTTTTTCATCCCCTTCATCTTATTAACCTACATGACCATCCATCTCTTTTTTTTATGAATAATGCCAAAGAGCCACCGCATCAGAGTTTTCATTGCAACTAGTTCTCCAATAACTTGATATCATCTCTTTTTCTGTACAATCTACTAAGGAATGTTTTTCTAACATCAACTTAGATGCTAACCTCTCGATTGTATAATGTAAGCCCACAATGAAAAGATAAAACAAATAGTAAAGTGGATAGGAACTGAGATATTACAAAAGAAGAGTACCTAACATTTTGTCTCAAATATGGCCTCTTCTTGCTGCAAATTCCCTTCAACTTTTAAATAATCCCCGCTGAAGAGGCAGCAAATGTTTATTTGCCTTTGGATTGCTATAAACATCAATACAACTTTATTTTCTCACTATACAAATGGCGTCCAAGCGTTGAACAGCAGTTGTGAGAACTGTTAAGTGCTTTCAGCCACGGTAGAGTGATGCAAAGGTTTTGGATTCCGCCCATAGCACCTTTCATTTTCTGCCTTCAAGCACGTTGCTACAGGGTTGCTACGGATTCCCTTTAAGGCAAGGATAAGGAGCGTAACTGGCTACTCTAAGATGTGACAAACAAAGGCTACTCTCATCATTTGCTTTACACTTGAAGTTCTCAACCTGTTTTCTTTTGATATGCTGAAAACTTGGAGTTATCAACAGAACTTATTTTTTTATCTTGCACGAGCTCCTTCACGCATCCCATAAAGAAGGTCTTACCTTGCCTTATTTCTTACTACACAAACTGTTACATGTTGGTCAAAGGCTAAGAGGAGAGAGGTTTTTTTTTCAAGATTTAGAAATTGAAATCTATACCAAGAAATAGGCAATTTACAGGCAAACAACAAGGTCATTATCTTATGCAAAACTAACTACACGATTTAGGAACAACCTTATCCTTCCTAAACTACCACAATAATTTAGGAGCATTATCTTTCCTAAAATGACTCCATAAAATAAGAAAATTCAAATTTAAATTCAAAATACAAACTTAATCAAAAGAAGTTCAAAATTCAAATTTTATTCTCATATTTTTATCATTTGGATTGCCATCTCATGGTCTAAATTCCTACCACCCGATCATGATCATCAAGCATTTGATCGACTATAGATTTTCACCTATGGACACATCTTATCATAATCATGAGAATTACCACCACTAACAATTGATATCAAGACATCAAATCTTTAAAGAACTAGATTTGTTGTTAGACTTATCTTAGTTATTGTCAAAAGATTGTGTTTACAATCATAAAAAGTACATACAATCTTGATGATTGCATGTTGGACTATGCTTGGTTACCCAAGGGTGACTATAAGTATGGTGAAGCAATAGAAAAAATTAATTTCGAACTGGCCATATGGAGGATTCATGAACAACGTATGATTATGTTCTTGGGTGAATTTCTTTGTAGTAACAGTATGTGCAGCTACAAATATATATATATATATATATATGATTGGTCCTGAAATGGATATATGAGCTAGTACATTTCCCTAATGAAAAGGTAGATTATTATGCAATTTAGGCAATGCCTACTTGATTTTTTGCACGTGTGATTAGCCAATTAAAGCATATAAACATCTCATTAATGCCTGCATTGTCTAACAATTTTAGAGAAAACTTACAATTATTTTCATCACCGCCTCTAGAGCCAAATTCCTATCCTCAATCAAACATGCTATAGCATCCATTTATAATTCTTTATGCTGCTTGTAAAGGATTGGATTTTATCTCAAATTAGTTATTCAACTACTTATTTCACAAATTAACAAGTTGTAACAATAGTGGCGACTTCTTAACTTGAAGAAGTAGCATTAGGGAATACTTGCCTTGGTTGTAAGGAGAAATTGTATATAGGTTTATCCGCCAACATTCACAAAGGAGCAAGTTAGCAGAATTACTTAATCAGAGCCCTTGACAAGTGACAGTAGATTAGGTTAGGACTAGCCATTCTAAATCTTGGTTGGTCAACTAATTTTCTATGATTCTTTCAATTTTCACAAATTTTCTCACAACAAGTTTTATTCATTTAGTGTAGCAATTCTTTATACCATTTGCCTATGATGTATAGACATAGACACTACGAAATGGACATGATACAACACGAACACAAGACACATTAATTTTTGAAAATATAGAACACAGATACAGGTTAGACAAAGTATTATAATTTTTATATCTTAAAAATAATATACAGAAAATAAATAAGCAAAGTATTAAGAGTAATTATAAATAATAAGTCATTTAACTAGGATTTGTACTTAAAATGATTAATATTAAGATGTCAAGAGTCGGACATCAATGACATGTGTCAGCATTGAGAGGGTAAACTGCAATATTGTCGAGAGTCGACATCAATATTATGCAATAGACATCGGGCATCAATGTTGAGATGGCATTGGCCGTCGATGTTGAGATGACATTGGACAAAGATGAGATATCAAGACAGGGCGGAGGCGTCATTATGATTGTAGAAATTGCCAGTGTCGAGCATTAATATTAAGACAGTGTCAAACTTCGATGTTGAGATGATTTTGAAACATTAATGTTGTACCAACATCGTACATCAATGTTGAGATAACATTGGGCATTGTTATCAAACCCTACCTGTGACCCACTAGACGACGACAACAACAACAACATCAAGCCTTTATCCCACCCACGACCCGCTAGAGAAAAATAAAAATAGGAAATTTAGTGGAAAGGAGTACTGAGTGAGGGCGATTGATTTTGGGTTGTAAAAAGGAAATAAATATTTTAATTTTTATTCTTTTAATAAATAAAAATTTGAAATACTTGAAATTATATTTTAAAAATATTCATAGAATATTTACGACACATGTCCAATTTATTTTTAATATTATTTATTCATACACATCTTCAACATGCTTAACACATGTCGGAGGCATGTTGCGTCCGATGCATGTAAGACAATGTATGCCTCTTTGAGGAGCAGTGTCGATGCATCATAGTTATTTCCATTACATCTAGGGCTGCAAACGAACCGAGCCGAGCCGAGTATGTGAGTGTTCATGTTTGAGTTCATTTAATATCAGCTTGTTCAAGTTTGGTTCGTGTTTGTTCGAGCTTTATTATTTGTGTTCATGTTTGGTTCATTTAAATTAATGAGCGTTCATGTTCGGTTCATGTTCAGTTTATGTTTGGCTCGTTTAGTGCTTATCGAGCTTTAAACAAACGAGCTCTACTTTTAGATGTTCATTAACTTAACAAACGAGCTTTATCGAGCTTCCGAACAAACGATTACATCGAGCATGTTCGTAAACATATTTAACGAATTTTTTTAAACAATCAAACAAACACGTTCATGAATATATCTATGAACAAACACATTTATAATTTGTCTATGTAAAATGAAAATAACATTAATCAATATGAATATATTTTTAAATGAAGCTTACCTGTTGCATTTCTCTCCATTTGGTACAACAGTTGAAAGATTATCTTCTGCGTTCATAGAAAGACTTTAATGGTTCCATCGTTCATAGAAGCAGGAGTCGGGGTTTGCGGGGAGAAAGAGCGGCGAAGCAGGTTCCGTCGTTCCGAGTTCGCCAGTTCGGCCTTCCGCCCGCATTTGGGAAGAAAAATTAGGGCAAGTCGAGAAGATAATGAGGGAAAATAGATACCAAGGGAAATTATGAGTTTGCCGCCTCTCTTTTTGTCCTTGATATTCAATGGTTCATTCACTAAGATTTAATAAGAATATTTAATTAACAAAATATAATATTTATTTACTTTAAATTTTATTATTAACAATAATTATATCATTATATTATAATAAACTTATATTATTGTTAATTATAAATTAAATAATTGTTATTAGTAAATAAATGATAAGTAATAATATTAATGAGAATTAATCGATTAATATCAATTAATATATAATAATAGCTTATTTATTATATATATATATATATATATAATAATGAGAATTAATCGATCTTAATGTCAAATATCAAACATCAATCGAGTTCTTTGTTCACGAGCTTCTTATCAAGCTTCATATCGAGTATGTTCATGAGCTTTAAACGATCATGTTCACAAACCTAATCGAGCCAAACACATTGTTGTTCAAGCTTGTTTATTAACACATTGAGTATTTACGAAAGTGTTCAAGCTTGTTCAACTAACTAATTGAACGATCACGAACAAGCTCTTATCGAGCCGAGCCTCGAGCAGCTTGTCGAACGCTCAGTTCGCTTGCAGCCCTAATTACATCTCTTCACCAACATTTACACGCACCTAGGTGAATAGATATTAAAAGAAAATGACCAAAATAGTTCATTAACTTTTTATGAAAGACTAAAATATCCCCCAACTATATTAAAGGATCATTTTGATCCCTCAACTTCCTAAAGAGGAACAAAAATAATCCCACTATAGGGGGACTATTTTGATTTATTTTTTAAGACTTGACCAAAATTGTACTTTAATATAATTGAGGATTAATTTTTCATAAAGAGTCAAGGGGCCATTTTGATCCTTTTCTCAATATCAAAATTTGAAAAAAAAAATTTATGAAACCCAATTCAACCTTCTCTTGTGTTTGTGCAATAGCTTTCAAAAACCACATATGATTGCATACTCACTTGAGTCTTTAGTATTTTTTTGCAATGATTTTTAATCAAAATATTGTCATTGTCAGGTCTCAAGTCCTAGATGAAAAAAGTAGAAGGTTATGTTAGGTAGTCAACAGCTAGCATAAAACTTATTGAATAATCATGACATGAATCTTTTAATACATTGTGTTAATGCTAGGGCATTTCTTAGAGGCAACGTGCTGTATGACCTGAATACAATGAGAAGTGTGCAAGGGTCGCTGCACCAGCGCCTGGGTGCAGTGTTAAATAAGCAAGAGTTCCCACATCATGGATGGATGTGGGCAAAAAAGCTAGTCTATGAAACTAGAATTAGAATAGGAACTTGGAATATAGATTCTCTTACAGACAAATTAATGAAATTAATAGATATTATGATTCATAGGAAGGTAAATATTCTATGCATTCAAGAAACTAAATGAGTTGGAGAGAAGGCTAAGGAGATTGATAGTTTAGGATTTAAACTATGGTATTCAGGTAGGAGTCGTATTAGAAATGGTATAGGTGTGATTATAGATAAGAATTTGTAGGATAATGTTGTAAAAATTAATAGAATTGAAGATAGAATTATAGTTTTAAAGATTATTGTTGATGCTAAAATTATTAAGTGTTTATGCTCCTCAAATATGTTTAGATGTGTTCAAAATTAAAATTTTGGAATGATTTAGAAGAATTAATACAAAAGATACCTCTTGAAAAAAAAAATTATTGGAGGAGATTTAAATGAATATGTTGGTAGAGAGGTAGATGATTTTCAAAGCATTTATGGTGGCTATGAGTTCAGAGCAACTAATGAAGGTGGTAAGATCATATTAGATTTTACTCTTGCATATGATTTTGTAATTGCTTATATATTATTTAAAAAAAGAGATGAGCATCTGATTGCTTATAAGAATGGATATAATAAAACTCATATTACTTATTTTCTTGTAAAAAAATAAATTGTTTAGATTACAAAGATTATAAAATCATTCCAAGTAAAAATTTATATACTCAACATCGCTTATTAATCTTGAACTTAAAGATGAAGTGACAAAATATGAAAAATAAAGCAAAATGTTATTATAGGATTAGATGGGGACATTTAAAAAATATTAACAAAAATATTTTTGAGAGTAAGATTCTAGATCTTAAGATTTTATCTGTGCATGAGGAAGCTAATGTAATGCATTAAAAAATAGCTAGTGATATTAAGAATGTTACAAATGATATTCTTTGAGTATCAAAAGAAAATTAATAGTAAAAATAGTAAATTGTGGAATCAAAATATACAATAAAAGATAAAAAATAAGAAGGTTTGTCATAAAAATTGGGTTAGATGTAAAAACTCTGAAAACTGAAAAAGACATAAAAAGGCCCGTAAGAAGTCTAAGAAATCAATATGCAATACAAATATTTTAGCTTTTAATAATTTATAAAATATATTAGATACAAAGGAGGACGAAAGATATATGTACAAATTAGTCAAACAAAAAGATATTAGTAAAGATCTAGTTCAAGTGAAGTGCATTAAGGATATAAATCAAAAAATGCTTTTATTAAAAAATGATATTCAACAAAAGTGAATGATATATTTTGTTAAACTTTTCGATGAAGATTGTGAGATTACGATTAACTTTAGTGATCTTAGCACCCTAAATGAAAATTAAGATTTTTATTTTTTATCGGCTTATTAGTAAAAATCAAAGTTAGAGAGGCTTTAAAGAAAATGAAGGGTGGAAAAACTGTTGAACCTAATGATATTCCAATAGAGGTGTGGAAATACTTGGGAGATAAAGGAATTTCTTGGCTTTTTAAATTTTTTTAATATTATTTTGAAGACTAAAAAGATGTCACATGAGTGAAGAATGAGTGTGTTAATTCCTATTTTTAGGAATAAAGGTAATGCATAAGATTGCGCTAATTATAGAGGAATTAAGTTAATTTGTTATACTTTAAAACTACGGGAGAGAGTTATTGAGCATAGGTTACGACGTGATACTAATGTTTCTCAAAATCAATTTGGATTCATACCGGCTAGGCTTGCTATGGAAGCAATACATTTATTGAGAGGTTTGATGGACAAGTATAGAGAAGATTTAAAGAAAGCATATGATAATGTTCCAAGAGAAGTGTTATGGAAAGTTCTATAAAAGAAAGGGGTGAATAATGCTTATATTCAAGTCATTAAGGATATGTATGCAGGAGCTGTTATTTGTATTCAAACACAAGGTGGTTTGACCAATTATTTTCCTATTTCAATAGGATTACAACAAGGATCAGCCTTAAGCCCATATCTTTTTTGGCTTTAGTCATGGATGTTCTTATTAGACATTTGCAAGAGGATGTACCCAGGTGTATGTTTTTTGCTGATGATATTCTTCTTGTTGATAAGACTAGAGAGGGAGTTGAAGGTAAACTTAAATTATGGAGGTTAACATTAGAGTCTAAAGGTTTTCATTTGAGTAGATCTAAAACCAAATACATATAGTATAATTTTAGTGACTTTGGGCAATCAAGTCATTAATAAGAGTACACATTTTAGATATCTCGAGTCTCTTGTTCGTAGTGATGGTGAAATAGATGGGAATATTATTAGTAGAATTCAAGTTGGGTGGTTGAAGTGGAGGAATGCATCAGGCTTGTTGTGTGATGAAAAGTGCCCCTCAAACTTAAGGGAAAATTCTATAAGATGGTGGTGAGACCTGCAATGCTTTATGGTGTAGAATGTGGGCCATGAAAAGAGAAGCATAATATTAAGTTAAGCGTTGCAGAGATGAGATGCTCGGGCGGATGAGTGGATTTACACTTAAAGACAAAATACGATATGAGCATATACGTGAAAAGGTTGGAGTAACTCCAATGGCAAATAAGGTTAGAAAGAGTCACCTTAGATGGTTTGGTCACATAAAACGTCGGCCTTCTGATGACCCGGTCAGGAGAGTAGATGTATTAGATTTGGCTTATGTTAAAAAAGATAGAGATAGACCTAAAAAAACTTGATTAGAAAATATTAGAAAAATGACATTTCTTTACTAGATTTAAATGAGAATTTGACTCTTAACAGAGCACAATGGAGAAAAATGATTCATGCAGCCGACCCCTTGTAACGGGATAAATGCTTAATGTTGTTGTTGTTGTTGTTGTTGATGATGTTTTTATATCTTATGAGAATTGGGTAGGAAAAAGTAAGAGAGATGGGTGTGTTTTGGGTAGTGTGGTGTCTTTATGGCCCTACTACAACATTTCGAGGGAAGTAAACACTTTCGCAATCCAAAGAAATGTATGTGCAATGTTTTCTTTTCAAGGGTACAATATTTAAACACAATAAATATTTTCTTTAGAGGAATGCAGAATGTTTTTGCAAAATGAAGTGAGTCTGTATCTGCCAATGGAGTTGATTTCCAGGTAAAAAAGCAGGGATAATCCTTAGCCCATCAAAAATGTCTTTTATTTTAAATGCCTGGTATTATTTCACATTTTCAGTAAGTTGCAATGGCGATCTGCTCAGGTAATACCCAAAGAAAGCTTCTTCTGGAAATTCGTTGCCATTGTGATGAACAAGCTTCTGAGTCTGATTTGAAAGATGTAATGAATATTAATACTTAGAAAAATCATCATGCTGCAGAAAAAATCATTACCAAAACAGACAGAAAAATTCAGTATTAGAAACAGGCTTGTCATAAAAATTTAAGAAAATAAAAAAATAATGGACTAATCACTGCCATTCAAATGTCATATTAACCATTCAACCAGAGGCTATCAATCTCAACGTCCTTTCTGCAAAGTTCCCCACAAATTTCTCCTTTGTGTATTTCTTGCCTGAAAAATAAGTATATAGTTTGTCCAGAAAACTTTCATTTTTAGGCAATTCAGAATACCAGCCATTTGGATGCCAACAAGTCAGGAGTGACTAAGGTTAAGGAAACTGATAGGAAATTCTTGAGTTCGCAAGTAACCCCAAGGGTAATATTTGAGTTCGCAATCAAACCTAACAAGATTTGGTGGAAAACAGTGGAGATTACTGCTGTTTACAGCAGTCCAACAGCACAATATAGCAGATTTTCTTGGGAAAACAGGGAAATCTGAGAGAAACAAAGAGGAAATCCACTAATAGATGCAAGAAAAACAGCAACGATGCAAGTTCTTCAATTCGAGAGGAAGAAACAACTCTCCAAATCTCTAGCCAAGCCTAGAGCTCAAGAACACAAACCCCAGATCTCAAATTGCTTTCAAATTCAAGATGATCCCCAATTCCCTCCTAAGCTCCTAATTAACATCAAAGGACAATTACAACATTCATAAACAGCCCCTTCATTCAAATTTTCCCTCCAAAGCTTGAATTAATCCAAGCATGGGCCCACTTAGGGCTTCCGCCCCCTCCCCTCCTCTCTGTTTTCCGCCCCCCTGTGGGGCCCGCCGTGTGTAGACAAGGACCGGTCCAGCCGGCCCCTCCTGGGCCGGCGGCCTATCAGAAACCAAAATAAGTCAGGCAAAAATGGGTTTTCACGAGTTTAGGTTTTTAATTTGACTAGTGCTATGTTTTCAGAGGTTTAGGGCTTTCGGAAAGGAAAGAACATGTGAATCAATAGAAGAAAAAAATACTTATACAATCAAACCTGGAATTCTCTTGTTTCAAAGAAAAATAAATACATTTTACGAGAGATTAACATACCATCAACCTTGAGGGATAATGAAATGATACATCAACAAATTCAATACGCCCAATTAGCTTTTGCAGCTGACGTCCTGATTAATAGTAAAAGATAATGATAAACAAACACTAAAATGACAAACGTAATTTGCAATAAATGTTTCTTATTTATTCAAGGCAAATAAAACATTGATCAATTATGCTAAATTACAAGATAAATAAATATTTGATCTTTTCTAAGCTTATATATTTCAATGCATGTCACAGTAACCGATTCTTACAAGAGCTGCATGTAGCAACTTCATAATTCTGCAAATACAATCAGGCAAATGAATATACGTTTATTACAATAGTTTAGAAAAAATGGATAATAACTCTGATCAAATTTAAGGCATAACAATATCTAACATCTAAAGTGATTGGTGTTTAGAAGCCCTTTTAGTTAGTGCTAAGGTCACTTTCTTCTTGCTAGGATCTCCATTTTGAAAATGAAGCTGACGTGAGCAGCAATAGAATTTAAAAAAAAAATTATATATGTTTGAAGTATGATCATACTTAAAGAAACCGGAAACCAAAAAGATGCCAATAGAGAAAATAAAATCATAGCATCAATGATACAAAACAAGATAATACTTCTAAATAATTTAAATTTATTTTTAGATATTTTAGTATTTGAATTAGTCTAGGATTTATTTCAGTTTGAACTAATTTTATTTTTAGAATAATCTTTATTTTAAATTAGAAGAAAGGATTAATAGTGGTTATCTAGACTGGATTACAATTGCATAATCTCCAGTGCGCTTACCAAAGTGGTAGTTCATCAACACATTTATAAGTCCTATGTGTTTGCACAATGCACCTACACATCTTTCTATATTTTTGCACAATGCATTTGGGGAACGCACCGACAAAATTACTTCTGATGATTTAATGTATCATACACACCCTGTCAAAATGGTTATGCAACATGTGATGCGCAACATTGCACTACTTTATTTCATTTGGAAAAGCATTCATTTACAGGGTGCACTGTTGTTCACGAGACGTGCCATTTGTTTATGTGATATGACAGGTTCCTTAATGTGTGTGTCGCTTAAGGCACTGGTACACCCGTGATGTGCTCAGATTTGGCCACTTTGCTTTATTTGGAGACATTCATGCAAACACAACTATTTGAGACGTGTAAGGGTGCGGCATAACAGTCATTCAGGAGAATGCATAGTCTTTAGAATATCCATGTGACTTTATATTTTGAGTTTATTATTGCTCATATTATGTCCACTTATCCATAAGTTGTGGATCCGATTACGACTGATATAATTTGGATTCTATGCCCTTCCAAAATGATGTGATTTACTTGTGTGTGACTTGCAATTTATCCAAGTAAGCCTCACAGAGGGTCGCTCTTTCTATCTACAAACAAAAACTCACGCAAATTCATTTACATTCTAAGTTTAGCTCATTGAGTGGCGAGTGCGTTCTTAAGGGTTTTGAGTATTCCAGGGAGTTATTAATAATAGTGAAGAGATTCTGTGCTTGCAAACAAGTTCTCAAGTTTGTCAAATATTCCCTTTAAGTCCACTTATGTGTTCATTTTTTTTCACAGTTCTTGTCTTGTAATTTATTCGATGCAATGTATATTGTATTTTAGGTGTTTAATTTTATATTTTTTTTCATTTTTTTTCATATTATTGGGCCACAAAAAGCATTTTAATTTTGTTCTTTGCAAGCTTGTTCACTAAAAAATTTAAAAACCTTTTGGCACCTTCCACATAAGGGGCATAATCGTGAGTATTAAGCCTTCCTACCGTGCTTGAAAAAGCGCAAATGGTGCATGTCATGCAACACTATAACCGAGGGTCCTTCAATCCCACTACGCTTAAAAAAGGTGCACATAGGTCTTCATGTACCTATTTGAAACTTAAGAGTATTTTCTTGTAACGTTGCAATAAATAGCACGAGCACTAAATTTGAACATCCCCGCTGTGTTATAAAAAAGCATGTAAATGACTTACCCGCCGCATCATGATTGTTGTGCCAAGAAAACCACGCACAAGTTTCACTTGTTGCACCAAACGCATCGCGATAGGGATTTTAAAGGTTTTTTGAGAGAGAAAGTGAGGGAAAGAGGATAGAGCAAATGAGAAAGGGAGAGATAGAGAGAAGAAGAAGAGAGAGAGAGGTAGAGGGAAGGATTCGTGCGGCGATGGCCAATAACCACAACGACAATGGCGAGGACAAGCATGATAGTGGATCATAAGGGTTAGGGAATGGGGTAGTGGCTAATTCATTTTATTGACATAATTCATCAAGCTCATAAGCATCTAAGTGCATGGTATTATCATGGATATAATTAAAATGGGTGTTAATTATATGATTCATGAGATGATAACCTTTAAACATCATTTATTACAATAAGTTATAACAATATGAAATTTTTTTACAATGATTGGTCAAAACACTACCCTTAAAGTATAAGATGAAGCTATTGATCAATCATATTACAATCATAGTCATTTGTGGTTTCATAAATGTTATAAATCACCTTCAAGGCGTATAAATGTTGATACATCTAATCATTATCAATATTCATATATAATAAGTTGTTTTACCCGAATAAAAAGTAGATTCACTTAACATTAATTTACCTGACCACAAATCAACATTTTGAAATAAAATCAAAGTGCTTAGAAACATAGATTTCTCTAAACTAACTAACGTATTACATTAGAAACAATTTATTTCAAGGGGCATGCAAAAGTCGAGTGACAAAAAGAAAAGGTAAATTAATTAAGATGGGGGCATGCATTAGTTGGTTGATTTTCAATTTTATTTCACAAATCATTCAATTTTTTCATTAAATAAAACATGTGTTTCCAAATAATTGGTAAGGTATAACTGTTGAACTAACAACGACATGACATATTTTTAATGAGATGATTACGAATCGGCTAGAAAAAAAAAAATCATGGATTAATATAACAGATAATAATAAGCACATGCCTCCCGATCTGAATTTCTTTCTAGGCAAAAGATCCATTAATTGAAACACCTTTTCACTTGCTCCAATTGATTGCATTAATGAAGACCAATTGTCTCCAATCCACCATGCTGAATAAATTAGCCATTCAGCGTACAGTATAAACTTAGTAAGCTGTTCAGCTGTTGTATGACCACGTAAAATTGAAATCCCTCCGATCAAAACAGCAACTACCTGTTATTTTCAAACAAAGAATTGATAAATAATATACACCATTAATAACAAAAGCCATGATCTTATAAGTAAAGCATGTTAAATTTTGCAAGAAAAATCAGTATTTACACAATACTCCGTTCTTAGATTATGTCATACAACAACAACAACAACATCAAGCCTTTATCCCACTATGTGGGGTCGGCTATATGAATCCTTTTTCTCCATTGTGTCCTGTTAAAAGTCAAATTCTCATTTAAATCTAATAAAGAAAGATCATTTCTAATATTTTCTAACCAAGTCTTTTTAGGTATACCTCTATCTTTCTTAACATAAGTCAGATCTAAGACCTCTACTTTCCTAACCGGGTCATCAGGAGGCCACCGTTTTATGTGACCAAACCATCTAAGGCGACTCTCTCTAATCTTATCTTCCACTGGAGCTACTCCAACCTTTTCACGAATATGCTCATTTCGTATCCTATCTCTAAGGGTAAAGCCACTCATCCACCTGAGCATCCTCATCTCTGCAACACTTAACTTAGAATTATGTTTCTCTTTTAATAGCCAACATTCGGAACCATAAAGCAATGCAAGTCTCACCACCATCTTATAGAATTTTCCCTTAAGTTTGAGGGGTACTTTTCTATCACACAATAAGCCCGATGCATTCCTCCACTTCAACCAACTTGGATTCTGCTGATAATATCCCCATCTATTTCACCATCACTCTAAACAATAGATCCAAGATATCTAAAACGTGTACTCTTATTAATGACTTGATCGCCCAAAGTCACAATCCCCTCACTAGGTCTATTATTACTAAATTTACACTCCATATATTCTGTTTTAGATCTACTTAAGTGAAAACCTTTAGACTCTAAGGTCGACCTCCACAATTCTAGTTTATCTTCAACTCCCTCTCTAGTCTTATCAACAAGAAGAATATCATCAGCAAAAAGCATACACCAAGGTACATCCTCTTGCAAATGTCTAGTGAGAACATCCATGACTAAAGCAAAAAGATATGGGCTTAAGGCTGATCCTTGATGTAATCCAACCGAAATAGGGAAATACTTGGTCAAACCACCTTGTGTTTGAACACAAGTAATAGCTCCTGCATACATATCTTTAATGATTTGAATATAAGCGTTATTAACTCCTTTCTTTTCAAGAACTCTCCATAGCACTTCTCTTGGAACTTTATCATATGCTTTTTCTAAATCAATAAATATCATATGTAAATCCTCCTTATTCTCTCTATATTTCTCCATCAAACCTCTTAATAAATGTATGGCTTCCAAAGTAGACCTACCCGGCATGAATCCAAATTGATTTTGAGAAACATTAGTATCACGCCGCAACCTATGCTCCATAACTCATTCCCATAGCTTTAAAGTATGACACATTAACTTAATTCCTCTATAATTCGCACAATCTTGTGCATCACCTTTATTCTTAAAAATAGGAATTAACACTCATTCTCCACTCAGCTGGCATCTTTTTAGTCTTCAAAACAGCATTAAAAAGTTTAGTAAGCCAAGAAATTCCTTCATCTCCTAAGCATTTCCACACCTCTATTGGAATATCATCAAGTTTAACAGCTTTTCCACCCTTCATTTTCTTTAAAGCCTCTCTAACTTCGGTTTTACAAATACGCCGATAAAAACAGAAATCTTTATTTTCATTTAGGGTGCTAAGGTCACTACAATCAATTTTATTTTCACCCCTGTAAAGATAAAAAAAATTCTTTTCAATTGCCGCCCCTGAAAAGATAAAAAAATTCTTTATTATATGATTCTTTAAGTAATTTCTCCCTCTCCATATATTTTCTAGTCTTTATTACAAGGGTTTTTAGGCAATGCCCCCATCTAAAAGTTTTAAAATACTATGGCCTTTAGGCAATTGCTCCAACATAATTAAACACATTGTGTAGAGATGTTATTGTTAGGGAACAATGAACCAAATATAAAGAAAAATAATAAAGAGAATCCAATAATATTCTTACAACCAAAATTTGTTCCGGGGGCACTGCCCCCGGAAACCCCCACAGGGGCACTGCCCCTTGACCCCGCGACCTGACCGGGCAGGTCAAACCCCGCCAAGGGGCGCTGCCCTCTTGGACCCCCCAACATATCTGCGAAGATTACAACTATGAACAAATAGGGGTCGAGAGGCAGCGCCCTTGGAATAAATTTTGGTTGTAAGGATGTTTGTGAAAAAAAAAACTCTACACTTTTACTTATAAGTTTGCCCCCCCTGAAAATTAAGGCTGGATTCACCCCTGCATGGAAGATTATTTGGAAAAGAGAAAACACACAACTACAAGCTGAATTAAAATTGACAGTACAAATTACGGGTACCTCGCTCACCCAGGACATGTGGAAATGTTGGGGAAATATAACATTTAATTAATGAAGTAAAACTACTTCTAAAAGATCTTTTATTTTTCTCTCCATAGAAATCGCAAATTAAGACATGAACCACATAAAAATGAAATCTCATAAATAAAGGCCTATGTTAGAAATTATTGAGAGCTGCTGCTATCGAACAGCCATTGTCAATAATGGCAAGCAATGCATAAAGGACCAAATTGGTCCCCAACAATACTAAAAGATTATTTTGAGAATAAAAGCTCAAAATAGTCCCCCAACAATTGATAAATATTCAATTTAGCCTTAGAATTTCGCATTGCCCCATTTTAGTCCCACGACTATTAGAAATTGATTAAATTTAGTCTTAGAGCCTAAAATAAGAGTTCAAGTTAATTTCAAAGTTAAATATGAAAGGTATATTAGGTATTATAAAGAAATATGAGATTATATTGCTCTATTTTATCATTTAATAAATTATAGTATATAGTTAATCTAATACATAATAATAGTGAATAAATAGTAAAAAAAATTAATATATTTTTTAAAGCAAAATCTAACATTGCTCTTCTTTACCATATTTTAATATAAAATAAAATTTATTTTAATAATTTTAATCTACTACATAATCTATAAAATTATTAAAATATAGTAAAGAAGAGCAATGCTAGGTTTTGCTTTAAAAAATATAAATTTTTTCCACTATTTATTCACCCTAATTATGTACTAGACTAGCTATATACTATAATTTATTAAATTATAAAATAAAGCAACGTAATCTCATATTCCCTTGTAATACCTAAAATATCCTTTATATTTAACTTTGGAGTTAATTTTAACCCTTATTTTAGGCTCTGGGACTAAATTGGCTCAATTTCTAATAGTCGAGGGACTAAAATGAGGGAATGAGAAACTCTGAGACTAAATTGGACATTTATCAATAATCGGGGGGACTATTTTGAACTTTTACTCATTATTTTGATCCCACAAGTTTTTCAAAAAGGAATCAAAATAGTCTCATGATGAGACTATTTTGAATCCTCTTTAACGAGTTGAGAGACCAAAATAGTCCTTTAATATAATCAGAGACTATTTTGATCTTTCCTAAAAAGTCAATGAACCATTTTGATACTTTATACTTATATATATATATATATCCCACCAAGGAGTGGGGAATTATTGATGTTGTGAGAATTTAAACCCAAAATTAGGGGTGTCAATATTTGACACGAACGAAAACACGACATGAACCCGACCCGAAATTTTCGGGTTAGGGTCAACCCATTTCACAAAAAGGTCGGGTTCGGGTTAAAGGTTTCGGCCCATTTAAAAAAAACGGTTCAAGTACGGGTCAACCCGCAAACCCGACATTGACCCAGACTGACCAGGAAACCACGTCCGCGTCATCCTGCGTCGCATCAGTTCCGTCGTCTGCATCTCATCTCGTCACGTCGCATCAGCTCAAGCGTCCACGTCATCTCGCTGTCAAAATCGTAGTGTCGCAACGCGTTGCGACATACCGTAACGAAAAGAGACGAATTTTTGAAGTTGTCAGAATTCAACAAAACAAATTTTATAAAATTCTACATTAAATTTCGACTTAGGGTTAATTTTGCATGAATTTGAAATTAAAAATCGATAAAGTTTATTTAATGGGCTAATTACTAAATAACCCATTCTTTTCTAAATAAACTTTAAGAATACAAGGGCACATGCGTATTTTGCCTTTCCCCCACCGCCCAAAAAGCCAAAAAGGGACCGAAACCTTCGGTCCCTTCACTTCCATGAGTGATTTCTTATTCGATCGAACGCAAGAGAACTGCTTAGGGTGGGCGGCGGTGATTTTTGGGGGAAATCGAAGGGAAAGTCTTAAGAAAGAAGGTGTGTTCCTAAACCAAAAATTTCTTATTTTCGCTTAGATTTTCTTAGGTTGTAAATCTAGGATTTTCCAAATTTTTAAAATTTTTAAAAGGAGAACGTTTAGGGAAAATAAATGGTGAGTTCTAAACCTTAATTTTTGTTTTATTCGAAGATTTTTGAGATTTTCAAAATTAGAGTTTTTTTCAAAATTCAATTTCTTTGAGAATATCTTAACAAATATTATTCCTAATAGCCCTATGAAAGTTTTTAAGGAGGGTAAATTATAGGATTAGACCAAAATTTGGATTTTAAAATTTAGGATTTATTTAAGATCCGAAAATAATGATATTAAAAATGCTAAATTAATGAAAAAGAACTATGGTTAATGTTGGGCAATAGAAATTATATTCTTTTAGGTGTTAAAGTGGGGAGAGAAAAGACGCCGAAAGGATAAACAACGATTTGCGCACATTCAAGATTTTGTTTGCTTATATCTGAGGTAGGTAAATGTAATTCTATTAATTTCAAATTTTGCTTCTCTAAATTTTTATTTAAAAGTGACATATACTTTAGTATTGTTATTTAGTTTAGCAATATCATGTTCTTTCTTTAAATGCAATGTACTTTGGCAGCATGTGATAGATAGTTTAGAATGCATATCTATTTCTTTTAAGATGTCTACATATAAAAATACATGTAAACGCTACATTAGGTAGGGATATATGCTTGAATGAAATGTTAGCCACCATCCTATGATAGTTACAGTATATGATTGCATGTGTATGTTGGTGTTGAGTATTAGTAAAAGAAAAATGTAAAGGAAAATGGTAAAAGAAAAATAAGGCTCCTCGAAGCAGATAGAAAATAAAAGAAATGGTTAATTAAATGTGTATATGATCAGTACAAATTTGATACTTCATTATGGATGTATAAGATATAAATATGTTATATGCATAAACAGTATAAAAGAAAATATGAAAAATGTGAAATGTAAAATATAAAATGTTACAAACATATGAAAGGTAAAACAGTCATATAGGACGACATACAGACTTAGGAACACCAGTTACTATTGCATGACAGATTTATGTTTCTTTAGTTTATCACTGCACTGTACCATGAAATTAGCATGCATAATATGATTCTTTATCTTGTTTTCTGAAATTGATAGAATAACATGTTATCTACTGAGCTTTAATTCATCATAGTTGTAGGATACTTTTCAGGAGAGTCTGCTAATCCATGATGGCTGACAGACAGTCATTCACCTATTATCGTAGGGAAACACCTTGAGATATGTTCTCTTTTTATTATTTTTGATGTCATGTGATAGAATGACATGTACTCTTTATAATAAATTCACATGTACGTGTTTATTGATGAAAGAAAATATTGTTTGGAGTTAGTGGCTCTTTCTTACTTTTGCTTGGATGATTATTATGATATGTTACATTGGAGTGAAGGTTTTAAATTTTTCGTACGACTGTCTGTTTCCCGCCTTGTTAATTCGAGCTTATCAAGCCGGATCGTGACATAATGACCCTACCCTATAAGTAGGGGAACCCGCTTGTGAGCATGTTAGCTTAATGAGGTAGAGTTTGACCTTTAAAAATGGGTTTGAAGTTTTGAAAATAGTGGAAATCCTTTTAAAATATTCACACACTTCTCAAAGCAAAGGAAATTTGCATCCATCTCATTTTTAGACAATGCAGCATTATAATTTTTTCATTAATAGATCTAGTGGTGGGATTGTGACATTGGTGATCAAGTCATTTAAATTCAAAATGATGGTGATATAAATGGGGTTATTATTAGTATAATTCAACTTGGATGGTTGAAGTTGAGCAATGCATCAGGCCTGTTGTGTGATAGAAGAGAACCCCTCAAACTTAAGAAAAAATTTTATAAGGTGGGTAGACTCGCAATGTTTTATGACGTAGAATATTGCCGATTAAAAGAGAATCATAAAATTAAGTGATGTAGAGATGAGAATGCTCAGGTGGATGAGTAATTTTACACTTAGAGATAGAATATGAAATGAGTATATAAGTGAAAAGGTTCGAGTAGCTCCAGTGGTAGATAAGATTAGAGAGAGTCTATCTTAGATGGTTTGGTAACATAAAACATTAGCTTTCCAATGACCCTAATAAAAGAGTAGATGTATAGATCCAAGCTATGTTAAGAAAGGAGAGATAGACCTAAAAAGACTTGGTTAGAAAGTATTATAAATGATATTTTTCTTAGATTTAAATAAGAATTTAACTCTTAATAGGACACAATAAAGAAAACAGATTTATATAGCCAACCCCACATAGTGGGATAAAGGCTAGTTGTTGTAGCATTATAATTTTTTTCATTTGGATACTGGCATAATTATAATAGAACATACAAACGAGCTTCGTGCATGATGGCGCCCATTTTTTCGGGAACAAACATGCATTTCAAGGCAACTATACAATTTTTTAAATATTGTACTTGAGTTAAAAATTGACTTGTGATGCATGCACATGATTTACAATTTTTGAAACCTAGTTAACTTTTTTTTACTAAACTACTCACACATATTTTTATTTTGAGCTTAAATGATTGCATTATGTTCGCTTGCATGTATGTGTTGTGGCCCATAAGGAGCTAAAGATGTAAAAACTCTAAAAATTAGGAAAGACATAAAAATTGGTTTAGATGTAAAAACTCTGAAAATTGGGAAAGATATAAAGAGGCTCGTAAGGAGTCTAAGAAACCAATATGAGATGCAAAAAAATTTTAACAATTTATTTAATGGATTAGATACTAAGGATGACGAAAGATATATGTATGATTTAGTCAAGCAAAGAGATAGAAGTAAGGATTTGGTTCAAGTAAAGTGCATTAAGGATGAACATCAAAAAGTGCTTTTATCAAAAAAAGAATATTCAATAAAGATGGATAAGATATTTTGATAAGCTTTTTAATGAAGATTGAGAGAATATGATTGATTTAAGTGATTTAGCACCCTAAATGAAAATAGAGATTTATAATTTTTACTAGCATATTAGTAAAACTGAAGTTAGAGATGATTTAAAAAATGAAGTGTGGAAAAGCTGTTGGACCTGATGATATTCCAATAGAGGTGTGGAAATGCTTACGAGATAAAGGAATTTCTTGGCTTACTATATTTTTTAATATTATTTTGAAGACTAAAAAGATGTCAGACGAGTTGAGAAATGAGTGTGTTGATTCCTATTTTTCAGAATAAAGATGATGCACAAGGTTGTGCGAATTATAGAGGACTTAAATTAATATGTGATACTTTAAAACTATAGAGAGAAGATATAAAGAAAGCATACGATAAAGATCCAAGAGAAGTGCTATGGAGAGTTCTAGAAAAGAAAGGGGTTAGTAATGCTTATATTAAAGTCATTAAGGATATGTGTGCAGGAGTTGTTACTTGTGTTCAAACACAAGGTGGATTGACCAATTATTTTCCTATTTTAGTTGGATTACATCAAGGATCATCATTAAGCCCATATCTTTCTGCTTTAATCATGGATGTTCTTACTAGACCTTCGCGAGAGGATGTACCCTAGTGTATGCTTTTGCTAATGATATTCTTCTTGTTGATAAGACTAGAAAGGGAGTTGAAGGTAAACTTGAATTATGGAGGTCAACCTTAGAGTCTAAAAAGGTTTTCATTTGAGTAGATCTAAAACCGAATACATTGAGTGTAATTTTAATAGTAATAAATCTAGTTGAGGGATTGTGACTTTGGGCGATCAAGTCATTAATACGAATACACGTTTTAGATATCTCGGATCTATTGTTCAAAGTGATGGTGAAATAGATGGGGATATTATTAGTATAATTCAATTTGGATGGTTGAAGTGGAGGAATGCATCAGGCTTGTTGTGTTATAGGAAAGTATCCCTCAAACTTAAGGGAAAATTATATAAAATGGTGGTGAGACCTGCAATGCTTTATGGCGCAGAATGTTTACTATTAAAAGAGAAGCATAAAATTGAGTTAAATAATTTAGAGATGAGGATGCTCTGGTGGATAAGTGGCTCTATTCTCAAAGAAAGAATACGAACGTGAAATAATTCGAGTAACTTCAGTGGCAGATAAGATTAGAGAGAGTCATCTTAGATGGTTTAGTCACATAAAACGTCGGCCTTCTGATGACCCAGTTAGAAGACTAGATGTATTAGATTTGGCTTATGTTAAGAAAACATAAAGGTAGACCTAAAAAGACTTGGTTAGAAATATTAGAAATGACATTTCTTTATTAAATTTAAATGAGAATTTGACTCTTAACAAGATACAATGAAGAAAAATAATTCATGTAGCCGATCCCACGTAGTGAGATAAATGCTTGATGTTTTTGATGTTGTTGTCATGTATGGTTGTGGATCCGATTACATTTGCTTTGCAAGTTAGAGTTTAAAACAGTGAAATTTGTTTGTGTTTAGTAAACAATTATCTAGGCAGACACCTACAGAGAATATTTCTTTTGCCTATAAATAAGTGCTCTCACTTGGTCAATTTCACATGCTATTGTAGTTCACAGTTCTAAGTATTATGGATAGTCAATGACAAGTCCACCTACGCTCGTATGGCAAGCTACTGAGCCCCCTGTAAGTCCTTTTGTTCTGTTGTAGTTCATTTAAGTTCGTCTGAACGGCATTTTGAGCATTCATTTTGTCCTTATTTTGAGATCATGTATTTATTCATTTTTTTTGTCTCCTTATTAAGTCCTAACGTTCATTTCAATCCTATTCTTTTTTTAGTCTTTTTAATGAGAAATTCGACAACACTCTACTGTCTCCCTCGTATAGAGGGCGTTTGTTTTTTATTTACTATTTTTTTGGGGGCGGGGGGGGGGGGGGGGGGGGGGGGGAGACTTATAGCCATCCCGCATAAAAATCATGAATTATCAATGTCCTCAGAAAATGCAACCATGGGCCTTTAAACCTGCCATGCTTCAAAAACGTGCATAGGCCTTCATACACATGAGAAAATCACATAACAGGATTTCAAAGCCGCATTGTAACAATCAGACAACTACTTATGCTTGAATTTCCAAGTTGTATTGGAACAACGTGCACAAGTACTTATATATTGTGGTGTGCTTGCTTAGAATTTATACCTTGCACGCAAGGATGCAGCAACGAATGTTGTGGTGAAGCAATTAACTTGCGCAACATTGGAAACACACAAATTTTATTTTTTATTTTCCTCTTTTTTTTCTTTTTTCTTTTTTCTTTTTTCTTTTTTTTTGGAAAAGAGAGCACAAGAGAGATGGATGGATAAAAGGGATAGCAGAGAGGAAGTTGACAAGGTTTGGGAATTGTTGATGGTGTTGAAGAACGGAACAAAGAAGTCGTCAAGATTGAATTTTGTTAACACCAAGGTTGGAGTTGGGTAGCGAAGAAGGTGCAGAGGTGGTGAGCTTGATGATGAGAGGTAGGTTAAAGAAGTTGATGAGCCTGACAGTAAGAGAATCGAGGAGATGGCCATTGGATTGGTTGGTCAGCAAAGATGACGGAGTCACTAGAGTTGGAGGTCACCTGAGTTTAATTGGGAGGATCGACCAATGAAGAACCCACAAAGGAAGCCATGGTTGGGGGAGTCAAAGGTCATTTGGCAGTGTTTGGATTATCTGTAAGGTTGAAAGAAGGAGAAGATGGCTTCAATTCCTGTCGTGTATGGAGGAAATGATAGGATCAATGGATCTGTGTTTCAAGGGGAGAATTGCATCATCAGTAGCTATGTGAATAACCAGCAAGTCTCACAATCTCCTCTAATCCTTCACATATGGCTGACCCCGCCAATGCCTACTCCTAGCGACCTGGGTCACGACTTCCTTGTTGCCTGTCGACAAGGGTTTCAGGAATGGGTTGAAGTGAAGGGGAGATGGCGAGAGGGATACGGGTTCAATGTGAAGTGAGTGGGGGAGACCAAAACTCATCCAACTCCATGCATTCAATCTAAACCATATAATTTTATAATTTTTTCATCAAGTTAATTTCTACATTTAATTTATTGGTTTAAGAACGAGATGGTATCCCATCTAGATGGCTAATGCTTAGTGCTTAAGACACGTAAGAATGAAAAATACAGAAAAACTTATGCATTTGAGGGATGAAATGATGTTCATCAAAGCTAATTATGACGGAGCTACATGCAAACCACTGTTTGTGTTTCCTTAAGGAGACAAATTCAAATAACAAAAATAATCAAATGAACAACAAAACCTTAGTAGAATGGTAGAAGTAATTGTAGGTTAAACTCCAAAATCCATATCCCACACTTTGTCGCAAGCTTACATCCCACAATCTCTCGAGCCATGTCCTGTATCTGTTTGTACAAATGCAAGAAATATCACAAACCCAACAAGGTAGGTTCTACTACAAGGAAATAGATGGGTTGTGTAGTTAGAGACTCATAACACGTAGTACAAATTGCCTTTCAATTTCTTGTTTTTCAGTCCCATATATTCTGACTGTCCTGATAAGAGAGAGAGTTTCTTGGGAAACCTGAAAAAATTAAGCAGATAATCGGTGAGCTTAGCAGTATGCTAGTCTCATATGTTACAAATATAACTCTCTGGAACAAAATGTCTTACTTCATTTGCACGAGCAGCGAAGTCTTGAGTTAATTTTGCTACCCATTTCTGGAACCTATTTTTACAAGAAAAGAAATGCACGTAAGCAATTATACGCCCACTAAAATAAAACAGCCTGTACCCACATTATTGCATTAAACTTCAAATGCCCTAGTCAAAGTAAGAAATTGGTTTTACAGCATGATTAATTAAATACACAATAGGTGTTGTTGGGACAAAATAAAATAGGCATTAATATTGATTAAAATAAAGCTGCCTACTGAACATAGGGCCGGTCAACTCCTTTTATTTCTAAAAGTTGATACTTTCAAAAGGAAGGCAATGTAATTAAATTAAAAAAAAATAGATATCATATATGTATAAACAATCATAATTGAAGATAAAGGAAATAAATATCAGTTTGTATACTAGGTCAGGATGCTGACCATTTCCATGATTAGATGTCTTTAAAAACAGAAAAATAAATAGCATTTAACAATGGAGCCTCCAATGAACAAGAAAAGGCTGATGCTAGCAAACATTAAATATAAAAATTAAATTAAAGTAAAACAACTTTAGAGATGTTGATCAGTTGCAGAGCTCAATGTAATTGAAAAACAAAGACCAAGGATCATTGTTTAAAAAAACTTTTGAACCTACGCCTCCACACCCGTTTGGTTCTGAGGTGCTAGGAAAAAAATTCAAAACCTACATTTTCCCTCAATCTTTCAAAACCACCTTAATTGATCTAGGCATCAGCCTTAAATCTTAACGTTTCAAAATTTATTAAGGCCTAGGTTTCAAACAGCACCTATTTTTATTAAAACCCTACGAGCTACAGCCCCACCCCAACCCCATCTCCTGATCTCGCTCGCACAAACGCATGCAGTTCTACAACTCGCAAGGTTGCACATCACATGTCGCAAGTCAAAACCCTCGCCGACTTTCCCTGTTCACGGAATTGCAGCCTATGGACAAGTTCTTTCAATTCCACCATTTGTTCTCCGTCATTTGCCGCCCTTCGTAGGTGGCTCCATTTGCTGCCTTTTCAATCGACAATCAACAACAAACCTGCAATAAGCTTTCACCACCATTCAATATACAACAAGATTATGTTTTTATACTCATGGCTAAGAGAATGATTGTTCTACAAAATTATTTATGCTAGAGTATTTTATTTTAAGACTTTGTAATTAATTGCTTAGAATTTTTTGTGTTATACTAATCTTGTGTAAACTACAATGGTGAAAGTTGGTGTTTAAAAAAAAAAGATTTTGCTTTCAAGTATGGAACTCGAGTTGAATTAGATGTAGAGAAGGCAAAGAAAGGCTATATTTATAATAAATGATCACATTACTCAAACTCATAAGAATGTGACTGTGTGAGAAAGTTTATAATTCGTGATTTCGAACATTGGTAGATGCACTTTTAAGATGAAACACCCGAATTAAAACATTTGCAATAAGAGTCCTAAATCTGATGTTTAGCTTCCGCATGTGAACAAACTTGGAGCGCATTCAACCAAGTGCATAAAGAGAAAGAAGAAATCTTTATGCTATAGCAAGAAAGAACAAAAAAGTGTATGTCATTAATAATAAAAAAATAAAAGATAATCTTCTCAAGTTAACTTCACATAAAAATGACGATGAGCCTTTAATTTTTGATGATTTGTCATCTGATGATAAATGGGTGGTTAACCAAGATAAGGGAGGAAATAAAGCGATGTTGGATCAAATGCTAATGGATATATTGATATTTACATTGCTAATGTAATAGAAGTTGGTGGAAATTCGCAAAGATCCATCAAATGCAAACATCAAAATACCTCAAAAGGTTGATCAAATATATGCATTAAGAAACATATAATAAATTCTTATTTAATATGTCCTTATTATAAGTGTACTTAATATAATAACCTTGATGCATGAAAGAAAAAAGCAAGAGTGTTGGATGAAGACGAAAAGATGACTCACATGAGTGACAGGGAAGACCATAAAGCTATTACATATCATGATAATTTTTTAAACGATGCTACTAGTGCTAATGACAATGATGATATTGATTTTATGGGCATAAAAGAGTTGGTTGAGGGCTTTAAAAGACTTCATTTAGAATGTAATTCTATTCTAGATTACTATTTTTTATGTTTTCTAAGCTTGGATCTTCTATTCATTTTTCAGACTTTGTATGCTTTCTTATTATGTGTATTTTATGAATTAAAGTTATATTTTTTATAAGATTTTTGTTTTCTAATTTTTCATAATTTATGACTTTTTTGTATTTTTTTATTCAAAACTTGTATCTCAATTCAATTTGAAACTTACATTTTGATTCAATTGAGGAAATCTCCTCAATTCCCAATATAGTTTTTTTAAGAGAAAATTTTAAAATAGTCCCCTGACTAGCAACAACTACCAATTTAGTCTCAGAGTTTTGCATTGCCCCAATTTAATCCCTCGACTATTAAAAATTTATCTAATTCGTCCCAGGGCAGAAAATAACAGTTAAAGCTAATTTGGGAGGGAATTAGGGGAGCATATTTAAGGCTAACTATGGGTTGATTTCAGATAATGCTTGATTTTACTGAAATTAATTTTACTTAGGTTGAGTGGTTTCTAGCCGACGACTAGAGATTTGGGAAAACCGGATCTTCCTCTCCAATTGAAGATTCAATTGTATCCTGTGTTTTTCTTCTTAGTTCTTTCAATAAAAATATGTTCTTATGTGTTCTTCTTCCTAAATTTCTTGTGGCATTCTCTGATTTTGCTGAAATTGCATCCACTTCCTATTAAATTGGTATCAGAGGATAGATCCGAGTACCTATAGCGGGAAGAAAGGTAGAAGTGTTGGAAGGGGAGATTAGACAATTGAAAAATGAAATTTCATATTTATAAAGTCAAATTTCAACCGTCTATGTGAAGATCGATGGAAAGTTTGCCATCATGGAGGAGATGATGAGGAAGATGCTCGAGGTCTAAACCAAAACGACATCGTCGGAGGTAGGGGGAGCAGCCACCGGCCAAGGGAGTGGAGGAAACCCTAATCCGATAAGGAGAGAGGAAGATCAAGATGTGAAAATGTTGGGGGAAGAAGAGGAGATGCCACCTTTGGAGCCACTTCCAAGGAGGGGAAAGAGTGAAGGAGTGGAATTTTTGGTGGAGATGCAGAGATTGGAAGGAGAAAAAGATTGGGAGAAAAGATTGGGAGAAGATAGAAGCACCAGACATGATTCAGCCACTCCTACAGCAGTCTCAAGGGGTGTTCCAACCAGTTCAAGGGTTTCCCCCTCCACGGGAACAAGAGTATGCTATCATCTTCAGCAACAGCTTCCTTCGTTCCACCTTGAGGATAAGATGGCTCTTTGGGAGGGGAGTATTGATGGACCGGCAGCTGAGCCGGTTGGCCCCACTAAGGTGGGCGACAGGCAAGAAGAAAGAGGGGGAATTATTTAGGAATATTTTAATTACAATTAGGAGAGAATTAATTAGGGAAAGAAATCTAATTTGAATTCAAATCAGAAAAGGAATTATTTAGGGAAAGCCTGGGGAGTTAATATTCATTATGTAAGAAGAAATCAAGGGGGAATTGTTTAGGAAAGTTTTAATTATAATTGGGAGGGAATTAATTAGGGAAAAAGATCTAATTTGAATTCAAATCTGAGAGGGAATTATTTAGGAAAAGAGGGCTAATCTGAGAGGGAATTAGGAGAGCCTACTTAAGGCTAACTGATGTGAAACAAACAGCAAGAATTGCAGGGATTAATAAGAAAATTGTATTAGCGATACAATTATAATCTAATGTTTCACAAAGATCAGATTTTCAATTTTCGTAGCTGTTGTTTTGATTTGGGATGCAGTTACAATTTAGCTTAACAGAGCAATTCAAAATAACGACAAAATATAGTAAAACTAAATGTGCGAATAACAAAAATCCCTCGTCTAACAAATAGAAATTTCACCTTCGAGTTTCCCTCGCATTCGCTCTTGATAGTGGGGTTAGCGGATGAAAAACTTCAGCAATCCTAGAGATGCCACTGAAAGGAGGAGGCCTACGGTCTTGATCAACGGGAAGTTGGCCGGATACGAAGAAGCTAGTGGATGTCCAATGAGTTGCCACTGTCCGGAGGGTTGTTGTTCGTCGATAACTTTAGCCAAGTTGAAAAGGATGCAGTCAACGTAGTCATCGACGGTGTCTTCTAACTCCCAATTGGGGTCGAAGAAATGAGAATGAAGAATATTTAGTCGTCCTTGAGAATCATACATGAAGCCGTGATCTCTTTCCGGATCGGCCATTCATGGAGGATAGGCAGGTGGGTGGAGCTTGATCCTTGGTGGTGCATGAAGTAGTGGAGGGGAGAAGAGATGGAGGGAAGAGGGCTTGGGGGATTTCGGCTAGGCAGTTAGGGAGGGGGTTTCTAGAAAATTAAATAAGAATTTAATTTCATATTTAAAAGGGGAAAGTGGAGGGAAATTTGAATTTCAAATCACCTTAATTGGAGAGGGATTAATTGGGATTTGATGAGGGATGGGGGCCGGCGGTTGCTAGGGGTGATTGGAGTTGATTGAGGGACTTAATGGAGAGGCATTAATTAGAGAGGAGGTGAGAGGGGGCCGGCCATATGGGGAGGGAGGAGAAGCGTCCACATACAATATATGTGGACCCAAGCAATAAATGTGATTAAGGAATTAAATCTGATTTTAATTACAAATTTAGAGAAAATTAAGGAGGCTTCCTAAATTAGGTTTAAGGATTAAGAAAGAATTTTGAAATTCAAATAATTTTGAATTCAAAATTAGAGACTTTCTTAATCTATGCTTGGATGTTTTAGGAAGTGGCAATTTGAATTTGAAATCAAGGTTGGGGAGTTATGGTGGCCGGCGACTAAGGATGGCCGGTGGCCTTGGGTTCGGTGGGGAAGGGTTGTCGGTGGAGCTAAGGCCGTGGGTGGGAAGAAAAAGAGGAGGCCGGTTTGGTGGAGTTGGAGGAAATTGGCCGACGGTTTGGGGCTGGATAAGGAGGAGGCTGACGGGTAGGGAGGAAGGCTGGGATGGCAGGCGGTGGGGCTGGATTTGGAGGGGCTGACGGGCAGGGAGGAAGGGCTGGGTTGGCCGACAGTGGAGATAGGGAAGGGAGGGGAAGAAAGTAACAAAGGATACGAACCGCGAGCCCAGTCTCTACCGGTGGCTGACGGGTGATGCTTGGCCCTCTTCTAGGG
Source organism: Dendrobium chrysotoxum (assembly GCA_019925795.1). Lineage (NCBI taxonomy): Eukaryota > Viridiplantae > Streptophyta > Magnoliopsida > Asparagales > Orchidaceae > Dendrobium > Dendrobium chrysotoxum. Next base: position 2,468,670 of record CM034313.1, read on the forward strand.
TTTACTTTTCTTAAAAACTCACAAAGAGATCAAAGGCAAAAGCTGGAATTTTCTATTAATCATCATTAACCTCCATACAATGATTCAAGCCTTCATATATAGGCCTCTAAAATAAAAGAAAACAAAGGACTCAAATGCCCTCGGGGCTAAAACATAAAGAAATCCCTCATAGGGGTACAATGGTAAAACTGAAATAAAAGAAATGCAATAATGCATAAAAAATAGAGACTCTGAATCGTAGCCGTCGATCTACGATTCCTCCGATGGTAGGTGCGTCGAAATCTCCTGCTGATGTCCTCGTCACTAACTATGGGTTGATTTCAGATTATGCTTGATTTTGCTAGAATTAGTTTTGATTAGGTTAAGTGTGCTCTAGCCGATGGCTAGGGATTTTAGAGAGCCGGATCTTCCTCTCCAATTGAAAATTCAACTGTATCTTGTGTTTTCTTCTTAGTTCTTTCAATAAAAAAGATTTCTTTTATGTTCTTCCTAAATTTTTTGTGTTATTCTCTAGTTTGTTAAAATTGCATCCACTTCCTATCAGAGTCTTTTCTCCTTTGATTGTCAAAGCGATGTAGTGGCCAACTAAAAATTGGCAACTATGGAGATGTCGAGAGAAGGCTTTACAATGGAGGAATGCTAGTGGGCTCAACTATCAAGCCGACAAAAGTTGTACAAGGACATGCAGACAAGAAATCTAGGCAGTTGTGTTGCCCAAAATAGAAAGGGTGATAAGCTAATTTCCTAGTCTCCTTTTCCCTTTATCATGGAAACGAAAATCAACTGAGAGAGAAAGTCAATGGCATGTGACTCAAAACACATCCAAACAAGGGTCGAAGGCTTTAGAATCAACTGAAAGAGGGTAGCCAATATGCCTATTTAAGAGTTAGGTCATTGGTAAGAGTATCCGGTGAGTTGACCAAGGGATGAGACCGAGTTGTCAACAACATGACCAAAGTGATGTCGGTTGATCTTGTCCTGGTCATCGGTCAAGGAGCCTGAAGACATCATCTGAGGACTGACCCAGGGCCGAGTCTGAGAGGAGGTCAAGGAGGTCAAGAGTTGTAAGGAAGAAGAAAATAAAAAATAAATCCAACATATAAAGAGCTCTCATTTGAAGTAACAAATGACCTAAAATAGGTCGTTGATTTAAAAGTCTCTAAGAAAATTTGTAAAAAAGATCATGGAAGGATTAAATTGCATATATTAATCAAGGGATTAAAATTGTAATTGAAATTCAAATAAGATTAAATTGCATATATTAATCAAGGGATTAGAATTGTAATTGAAATTCAAAAAAGAGGAGGGACTGGATGAAGAAAGGAGAAAGAAAATCAAAGAGAACAAAAGCTCATCTAAATTCACTCCAAAAAAAATCTCCTTTTTATCCTATATTGGTCAACCAATTTTTAAGAGAAAAATCAATGAGATTGCTATTTTTAAGGGATGGATAATCACAATTTGAATTGATATAGGAAACATAGAAAAATGTTTCATGAACTGCCGCTTTTTGGTTGAGAGTAGTGGATAGACATGAATTGGTTCTCAGTACTCAATAACAAAGAGTCCTTAGAATGTCATTCTAAAAGCATACACCAAAGAAATTAGTAATTCCTTCTTAGTTTCTCTCTCTCTCTCTACCCCCTTCGTTCTCCAAAACTCAATACTCATCAACCCTCTCTCTCTACCTTTGTTTCTAAATTCCCAGCTAGCAACTAGCCAGTCCCCCTCTCTTACCCTCAGTTTCCTGATTAGGAAAATCAGCAGAACAAGAAAATCAAAGCAGCCAGCTTGCCAGCTCATTGTGGCAGCCAACTCCATTTAGGGAGGATTTTGAACCTACCGGCTGTTTTCTTCCACACAGATCTGCCATTGACAATGAATTTATTCATTGTTTAAGGCAAAGAATAAGGGGAAAATCCATTATCCTGTAGATTATTATATAAAAACACTAGAATAATTGACCTGCTATTTTTCGTACCTGTCAATAAATCTTTCACACCTGATGTCGGATCACAAAACTCCATATTAGATCTTTTAAGATGCAAGAAATCAAAGGTTTGTGAGTGAATTTTGTTGACCTTTTTAGCATATAGTGATAATCTTGAACAGCAATTTTGTCGTCTCTATAACAGATATAGATGAATTTTATCATGTGTTTTTTGGATGCTTCTAATTAAGATCTAATTATGAATACATTAATTTAAGATTCAGATTAAGGTAACACATGTTTCATGGATAAGTATGAGTTTTGAAGCCATTGACCTCGATAATGCAGCCACAAAATATTCAAAATCATTATAAAAAATGGTCAGGAAGATCAAAGCACAATATTTGTGTGGTCAATTCTATGAAGCAAGTTATCCAGCTCTAGCCAGGGGCCCAAGGCTAGAGACATTAACACACACATATATATATATATATATATATATATATATATATATTTTTTTTTTTTTTTTTTTTTTTTTTGTGGGGGGGGGGGGGTTCTATAAGCCATTTAATGTATCGTTTGAAATTTAAGTGAAGATCATATTCTGTCATTGGTAAACAACTTTTTCCCATTCCAAATACCTCATCTAGAAGCCTCTAATTTTGCCTTGCAACAACCAGTCTTTCTTGCGGGCTTCTGATTCTCTTTCATGAAGAATCTAAGCAATAGGTTATCTCCCGCCTATTTGTCTTATCCCCTGCTTCTTTACCCAAAAGTCGCCACTGTCTATGCTCAAAAGAACAAAACTCACCACCGTCAACGTCCTTTTTCCACCCCATACCTCACTGCACCGCAAGCATCTCTTTTCCCTTCCATAACCTCCTCTAAGTGTTCCAGCCCAATCCCAGAACCTACTCGCCTCTGCCAAGAGACCCGAACCCTTATGCTCCATGTGAAGTTGACCTCATAGCTCATCAATCCCTCTGCTTTCTACTCTATGTTTGCCCCAAAACCCTCACCATAACCTTAAGTACCTCCTTTTGAATAGCATATCCTCGAGCTCAAATAGTGGTACTCATAAGTCAAACAGCAATTCAATCATTGGTTTACCAAGCAAAAAATCAACTATTTGAGCAACAAGTTTTCTCATAATTTTCCAATAGTAACTTTTCACTCGACTTTTCAAACAACTGAACCAAACCTAAGGGATAACTTATATTAATGCAACACAGCTTCAAGTTGTAGGCTCGCAAAAAAAAACAAAATATAAGGAAAATTCTAAATAAAGAATGCGTGATCATTTATATTTTATAATGAAGCAGAATATAATACCTATATATGCAATAAACCATAATAATCCAAAAATTAAAAGATAAACTTCCGTGCTTGTTGTTAGAAACTAAATTTCTACATGGAAAGAAGGATTTTGATAAGGTCACTTCTTTGGCAAAAAAAAACGCTTACCGTCCATAAAAGAACAGCACAGTTGCCAAAGAAGCACAGATAAGCACCATAGATAGTGCAAGAGGCCAAGATATTATAAAAAGAGCAATCAATGCACCAGTGCCCTGTATCACGCTCAGAATGGATAATGGCATCCAATAGCTGCCAAAAACTGTAAAACGCTAGTCATATCATATATGTCACCTGAACCACATTTCGACAAATCAAGTTAAGATCATTTCCAATGACACGAGATACTTGTTGACAGTCTGAACCAAGTCTACTCGTTAAATCCCCAACTGTTTCTTCATCAAAGAGGGTCATCTCCTGGTAAGGTGGCCAAAAAAAACGAGTACTGTGTTTAAGGAAATATAAAACAAGCAGCATTACTAGCATAAAAAGCTCTTCGGGGTTCAACAAGAACCTGGAAAAGTAGAGTGGAATATAACACTTCTCTCATACGTTTAACCTGCACCAACTCAGAAAGTCAAGTTCATTGCGCCCTATAGTGCAAAAACCAAAAGCTAAAATGAAATAAATGAGTACAAATCTATCAATATTTTACCAATATCATATTTGCAATGCCAAAGCAGCAACTCCGCAATCCACTGAATACAATGAAAAAATTAGTAGTCAGAAACATTTTCCCACTATTTCTTCAAAAGTACAATCAGAATTTGCGGATAATGCATGCAGGCCAGTAATAAAGTACAAAAAAAGCTTTAAAAAGGTGTTCGCGGGGAATACATAGCAGCTAACAAATTTTCATTATGCAAAAGATACTGTAAGATTTTTCAGTTTCACCGCATCTAATAACTTCTGATGATGTGAAAAACTTGAGTGATGAAAATCAAGATTAAGAATGCCGTTATGAGCTATTAATAAGATCAGGAGTTCTGTTGGAGCAATAAAGTATGGTAATGATTTTATTTTTTTTTTACTGAAGAATGAAGCTTCTGAACATAATATTAAAGAAAAAAGGGAACAAAAAAACAGACAGAAATTAACGGTTAATTGCAATATCAGGGAAAATGAAATCAACAAGAAAGAAATGGTGTAAAATTTCTGGTCTCAGCAACATGATAATAACAGTCTTACAAGCATGGATGCTGACAACATATCATATGTTGCGAAGTACATCCTACAAATAAACATAACCAGCAAATATTTGCATGAAACCTTAACAATAAGACAATATGTGAAACAAACTTGTAGTGAATCAAACATCATACTTCCGGATGATTTTATAAAAATTTGGAACAAAAAAAAGGAGGGGCGGTAGAACAAGAAAAATCGTTGAAAACGTTAACCTGCATATTCCAGATACCAAACACAATGAAAGTAGGATCTTTGCATTCCTGTAGAACATCATGCTTTTGCCACTTTGTGCAGAAAAAATAGACGCTGTCAGGAAGTGCGGTATTGCTATTTCTGAAAGCTGCAATTTGAATGAAGAATTAGCAGAGAAAATAAATAATAAATAAGACAGCAATTTACTGGTGTCTAGAACTTCCTCTTAGAACAGAATACTCAAACTCATGCCAGTAAAAAATTAATACTAAAAACAAGTATCCTAGATACTTCCACCACTGAATTCTCAACAACAGAGGGGAAGCCAGTTCCTATTTTAGCAAAGAACGATTAATGTTTTGATATTTTCAAGACACCACAGTTCGATGATTATATTTCAGCGCTACACTGATCGTAGACATATCAAACAAAACTTTTAGACTCTCGAGCTAGTAAACAAGAAACAAAAGAATTCAGGATATTAGTACAGTTCATCATGTGGAGCACAAAGTTTATAGCCACAAGAAACACTCTTGATCAAATAAGTTTAGACTCGTATTTTAGAGTCAATTTTAGCATTTAAAAGTGAATTTCATTGTGTGGTAAATGATTGGAGACTTGAGTGATGAAGGTGGACCCAATTAAGATTTCATCATTGAGGTTGTACCAATGAAATTAATCAGTCAACGTTGGATGGCTTTTAAGCCATAGCGTTCAAAAAGTTAGATTAGCCACAATGAGTTGCATAATCTAAAAAATCCTAATAATAACAAAGTGCTGTGTGTGGAAGACCTTTTGAGGATGGCACCAACTCATTTGCTGGAAGAGGGTTGGTATACTGGGTTCACTGAATAGTTTGAAGGCATGAAGCATGGCCTCTTGAATATCAGAAGAATTAGGCATGATTGAAAAGAGCTCAGGCACATGGCATAGCCATCAGTAATTCACAAGTTTCAACATGACTCGTAGGAGCGTATCTAAGATCCATGCTGAATTTTTCATTTGTATGGCTTTAGTAAGCATAATTGAATTTAATTAATGGGCTTGTTAGCATGGGAGCCAAAGTTTAAGTTGGTCTATGGATTTCTGTCAACCTGATTTAAGAGTGTTAAGAAATATATTTATTGGGAAAGCCTGATGATGGGTCTTATAGCTTTATCTATAAGTAAGGTGAATCACTAATTAGGATGGGACTTGCATCCATAGGAAAGTCTAGATTAATTGGGAATGGCTTTGATATATAAGGTCGGCCCTATTAGTTGGTTTGGGCTTACATCCATTAAAAGACCCAAAAGTGAGACTTACAATCTCAATAACAAATAAAGCCAATCATGGGTGTTAGGACTGTTAATTGGATTAGGTTTAGTTGGTATGCTTGGTAGCATTGTGCCGATATGATTACTCATGTTTAATATTTGGAATTAACATGATTTTAAGTTTCGGCCTTATTGCTCCATTTATGAGTTTCTCATAAGCTAGCAACTTACATTCCTGACTTTTGACATGATCACATATAAGACTTACAATTCAGATATTGAAATCAAACAATAATGAATCTTATAACCTCGTCCAATAGGCAAGGCAAACCACCTAATTAAAGTTGATTTTGATTTCAATGCAACATGAATTTTTTGTGCATATTAAGGCAAATGCACACCAAGATCTTTGGATCAACAAAAGGATAGCAAGATGAAACTCAGGTCCTTGGCCTGTTGTATGATCAACTGAGGATCAAGTAGCCTTAAAATGCTATTTAGATGATTTTACAACCTTATAGAGGCATTTAGGTTAACCAAGCATCTTTGGAACCCTTGGCCCTAATTGAGATTGCTTCGAAGTTTAAGGCGCATAAGTAATCCCCCATTGTATTGGCACACTCACCAATGTGCTTGAAGATAGGTATGTTAGTCCATATAGTTAATTTATATTTTTCTTCTCATACCAGAGTTTGTTGGGAAAATCATCCTAAGCCTATTTTTTCAAGACAAGAAAAACTGATGTAAAGCATAGTCTATAGTCATTAAAGCAACAACTCAACATGCTAGTCTTCTTTTTTTTTTTTTTTTTTTTTTTTTTTTTTTTTTTGGGTATAGTATGTCGGATCCACGATGTTGTATGTAAGGTATGTTCATTGCATTATACCTTAAGATAGGATTTGAGACTCAAGTAGTCCTTATCTCGGGATAAAAAATTATGACAAATTTAACTTTGAATGTACCTTATAATGGGTTTGTAGTCAGTACCCTCTATAAAGATACAGTACAACCAATTTGACTCAAAATTCTTCAACATTTTAATTCTTCAAATATTTATTAAGACTATGCTTACCATTTGAACAGTCTAACTTTGTTATAAATATTAACCTTTTTTGTAAGCAAAGAATAGAATGGATGTTAGTTCCTTATGAATAAAGAATTAACATGTAAGCTTTCCTTGGAAGTTTTTAATCAAGAATGAGGCTAGGATTCTTCTGAAATGCTTTTTTTTTTTTTGGCTCATTAGATCATACAGACCTTATAATTTTATTTTCTCTCTATTATTTACTTTAAAAAATTGGTAAACTTGAATTATGGAGGTCAAACTTAGAGTCTAAAGGTTTTCATTTGAGTAGATCTAAAACCGAATACACGGAGTGCAATTTTAGTAGTAATAGATCTAGTGAGGGGTTTGTGACTTTAAGCGATCAAGTCATTAATAAGAGTACACATTTTAGATATCTTGAGTCTATTCTTCAGAGTGATGGTGAAATAGATGGGGATATTATTAGTAGAATTCAAGTTGGATGGATAAAGTGGAGGAATGCATCGGGCCTGTTGTGTGATAGAAAAGTACCACTCAAACTTAAGGGAAAATTCTATAAGATGGTGATTAGACCTGCAATGCTTTATGGCGCAGAATATTGGCCATTAAAAGAGAAGCATAATATTAAGTGTCGCAGAGATGAGGATGCTCAGGTGGATGAGTGGCTTTACTCTTAGCGACAGGATACGAAATGAGCATATACGTGAAAAGGTTGGAGTAGCCCCGGTGGCAGATAAGATTAGAGAGAGTCGCCTTAGATGGTTTAGTCACATAAAACGGCGGCCTTCTGATGACCCGGTTAGGAGAGTAGATGCATTAGATTTAACCTACATTAAGAAAGGTAGAGATAGACCTAAAAAGACTTGATTAGAAAATATTAGAAATGACCTTTCTTTATTAGATCTAAATGAGAATTTGACTCTTAACCGAACACAATGGAGAAAAAGGATTCATGTAGCTGACCCCACGTAGTGGGATAAAGGCGTGATGTTATTGTTGTTGTTGTTGTTGTTGTTGTTGTTGTTTACTAAATCTAAGATTTCTCAAATTCTGCTAGAACTGAGATTTAGCAAATCTTGAAGTTATTTAATTGTTTTTTTTTTCATTTTCTCTTTGTTCGCTCTCAATTCGAAGGGCATAGAACTACATCTCCACCTCCTTCACTTCCTTTATTTCATCCTAATTATCTTTATAATAAAATATTCAACAATTATGATTAACATCTAAATTACATATTAATTAACTTCTATGAATCAAATCACCTCATTGATTTAATTTACATCTTAAATCCTGAAAATAAAATTCAAATAGTTTATCAAAATTTAGAATATTAATTATGCAAAAAAAATTTCAGGATAAAAAACTAATAGGATTACTAAATCCGAATTTATGGGATTTACTAAATTCTACTTATACAGCACCATTACTCTATGACACTTCTTACTTTTCTTGCCATATGCTTCGAAGTAGAGCTAATGTTCTTCAATCTGCACATTTCATCAAGCATTTTGCAGGCATAAAGGGTTATTTGGCTACAGGATTTAATGAAGAGCTTGCTAAAATTTAGGCTAAATCTTGCTAAAAAACTTTTTGAGCCATCTAAATCACACTACCTTTTTAACTCAAGTTTTCCTCCTGTTTTAGGCTAAATATGGGATTTAGTAAATCCTGCGAAAATGGGATTTAAAAGATTTGCACCACCATTCTTCAACATGCATATTCTTGTTCTTCATTTAAATCCTTTAGAAGTAATTGTCAAATAGTTTACCTCAATTTAACCAAATTTAACATACATCATGCTAAATAATTTAAGCATTTCACGCTTCTACAATCTACTAAATCAAATTTTACAAGATTTACTAAATCCCAATTAAATTAAATCCCATTTGTAGCCAAACAGAAAGTCTACGCGCCAACCTTCTACACTCCAACTATCCATTTTATAGAGATGATGAAAAAAACAAAATTTACTTAACTGCCTAAGAATATAAAAAGAATCTTCATTTATCATAACCAGGAAAAAGCCCCAATGAAAGAAGAAGTACATACGGACGCAATGAAGAGAGATGCAAACGCCAAAAAGATCACACGTCTGCCGCCCGACACCAGAAACCACATCCGCTTTAAAGCCTGCACTACAGTTACATTCTTCCTCCATCGCCCTTTTCCCTCCTCCACATATTCTTTTCCTTGGAGCAACCACCAGCTACCGCCTGGCAAGAACTGTCGCCAAGCTCGCAGCCTCTCCCGAAACCCCTCAATAGTGGAATCAGTAACCTGATTCGGAATCCGAGTGGTGGGAAATCCATCCACATTAGAGGATGAATGAGAATACACCACTCTAGAAGGAGGAGCTAGCCCCCGGCGACGACGGCGCCTGCGGAATAGGAGCAAGAGTGGAGAAGGAGGGGCGAGAGCATGGCTGATGATTTGTTGAGATTTATTAGAGCTCTTCTGAAACAGGTAAGGGCGATAGCTTCCACTGATTCCGTCAACGGTCTGAATGACCGGAGGGATGGCGGCTGCCGGAAGAAGAAAAGCCACCATTGTTGACAAGAGCAAAGATATTAGACTCGCAGATCAGCGTCCAGAGCTCCGCCGTATCCCTAACCTATCCGCCGTCTCAATCGCCGATCAGCGCCCCATTGTTGACAAGAGCAAAGATATTAGACTCGCAGATAAGTATGTTGTTGCATAAGTATCACTATCATGATTTTTTTTTTAATAGTTTATGAAAGAGTTATAAACTTATAATGAGAAATTGATTAACAAATATATTTTGTATGATTATTATTTAGCAATTTTTTATTACAATTATGTTATTTCAAAAATATTAATGACATAATTTATATCATTATTTTCTTTCATATTTAATATGGTGATTACAAGCATCCATATTATTTGTATAGTTAAGATTTAAGCTTACAAATAAATTATGAAAGTGATTTTAATAAGTGTAAAGTTAAAACCAAATTTTGTAAGATTAAGGTTTTGTTTAGGACGGCTTTTTTACTGCTCCTTAAAACATCTTTTTAGCACAAAAATTAAACTTTTTATACTAGTAAGCTGTTTTAAGAAGCTGTAAGAAAATCGTCCCAAACTTAGCCTAAGGCAGCTTTTTAGTACAAAAATTAAAATTAAAATTTTTATACTAAAAAGCTACTTTAAGAAGCAGTAAGAAAATCGTCCCAAATGAAGCCTAAGTGATTTTTTGCTATAAAATAATAAGCTTTAGGGTCTATTTGAGATGGTTATAATTTTTTTATAAAAATGATTATAAAGTTGTTGCAAGGAAAATAATTTTTTTAAAGCTATTGTAAGCATTATAAACATATTCTCTTTTGAAAAATCGAACACCAATTTTTTATAACTCCAATATATTTGTGGGTCTGGTTACAAAAAGCATCTTTCAAGCTTCATTTGGGACAGCTTTCTTGCTGCTTCTTAAAGCAGCTTTTTAATTCAATTTTTTTAATTTCTATACTAGAAAGTTGCTTCAAACAGCAATAAGAAAGTCGTCCCAAACGAAGCCTCAATCATAATAATTAATTACTTTTTGCAAAGCAGTAGCCAAATGAAAATGTTATTGTGGTCTGGCTTGTAGCTTGTAAAGAATGTGTTAAACATGAAGACCAAAGAGTAAGGGATTACATTTAAGGACTTCTAAGGATTTTACATTTTATGGTAGAAGGCTCTTACTTTGACATGAATTTCATAGTATTTCTTCATATACAAAAATCTCAATAGATATTTGGTAAAAATTAGGAAATTCAATCATTTTAATGAGATATATATGCAAGAATTCTATGCATAAAAGTTCATGATGAAATCATGTTTTCTTCATACCCTATAGCATTTCATAATTATTTTCATGAAAATAATTAATTTTAAACCCTAAATGCATAATATCATTAGATATTTAAGAAAATTGTTTTTTGTTATTTCTAGAGAATATTTTATTTTCCAAAAATCAAATAAGCTATGATTTAATTAGATTAATTATCTAGAGCTTTTGAATAGTTTCCAAATTTTTTTAGTATGTTCATTGTGAAAATTGATAAATTTTGGACCAATCAATTGCATATTTTGATAATAGAAATGCATGAATTTGATTATTCAAGCCCTTTAATTAAATAAAACTTAGGATTTAAAATCATTGATGTCAATCATGCATCATCTACCTCTAGTTTAAATTTTCATAAATCTTGCATGTCATGTCACCACTTTCTAAATTATTTTATGATTTATTTCACCATTTTTATTTTTTTATTTGATTTCAATATTAATTTAATTATTAAAAAATATTTAAATAAGTTTAAATCAAGAATACTTCTGGAGTATGACTACATGTTTATTTCAACGTATTACAAGTATATGATTCATGAATTGATCAATATTGCACGTATAATATTTTCTACATATTCGTATGGCTAAGCGTATGATGTTAAAGCATATGAATTATAAATGTTTGAACTTGTCTTAGTGATTATGAGGGAGAGAAAGAGAGAGATGGAGATGGTGGTTGGCTTTAATATTTGATGTATAAGAGATGACATTGTGAAATAATACCACAAGAGTGAACTTAATTAATAGCAAGCTAAATTGCCTCATTACAATAGTGTTGGCAAGTGATAGGAGATGATAGTTATTTTTGCTCCCCTATGATAGTGATAAGCCATCTCATGGAATCAGGGGCTGATCCAGCCTTATTTTTTAGGGTAGGCAGACTCATTACATAAAAATTTAAAATATATATAAACTAAAATTCTGAAAAAACATGACAACAATAAAATATGGTCCAAAATTTGAGTATTGAGTAGAAACATAAGAGCATATGTATTACAAATTATGCGATATGATATACTCTATGATACATATTGGTGGAATCATTTTAACTTATTCAAGCCCCATATTTTTTTCTCATTTCAGATTTTCACATAAGATGTTATCTCTAATAAGCTACTTTTGATTTATTTTATCTATATTTATGATATCGAGGAGACAAAATTCATTACGACACAGAGATTTCATAGACAGTATTTGATTTCTCAGAGATTTCCTAGACAAAGTATGCCATCGATGTTCCATGGACATGTGAGTTCTTGAAAGAGCTACTAAATTTGGTATAACGAACTAATTTAGAAAATCAACAAATGTTTTACGCAAGGGTGTCAAATTACCACAATGTATTCTGATGAGAACTCAAATAATATCAACGGCATCTTAGTTAACAAAACATTTTTTTTAACAAAATAACATTGACCCAAATACATAAATTTTTTGAGATAATAATGGCATCTTATTAGCACATCTAAATTCCAGAAAAACTCTGATACACAGAAAGAGAGGAGGAGGAGGGAAGAAGAAGAGAAAAAGAAAGAAGAAAGAAAAGAAAGTAAGGAATGGAAGGAAGGAGATAAAAGCGAGGGAGTATACCTGCTTGCAGTCTATAGCCAAGAGTTCAGCTTTCAAAGCAGCAGCCTTTTGGCTGGATTGGGGAAGAAGAGAAGGCGGAGAATCATCAATGTCTTCCGATTCCAATAAAGGTTTGATTTTTCCATTTTTTGCTAACCATTTCCTTACTTCTGGATTTCTTCGCCAACTCAAAGGTGGCTGCTTTTTGAAGATGGCTTACATTGATAGGAAGCCGAGGGAGAAGAGGAGTGCTAGTTTTGGCAATATTCTCAAGCCAATCCGGCAAAAAATCGAACTCATTTTCGTTTGCTCGTTGCTCTGATTCAAGAACTGACCCAGGCAAAGCGTCGAACAGGTTGCGGGCAACTCGTCGGACCCAAAAAGCGGGATGGTCAGAGGAGGAAGGAAGATCATAGTTCATTATATGGCATGCGAGGGATTGAAGCTGGCGAGGGCATAATCCTTCGCTTTCACCGCCTTCCTTCCTAAAACATTCAGATTCGGCGCAAAGTAATGCAACCTTGTCTTAGTCACCGGAGCCGGAACATTACTCAAACTCTCCTCAAAAATAGAAGGACGAGGTGTATTTCCTCCACCGCGCAACCCAGCGCGATACTGCATGAAGAGAGGATGAGATATTAAGATAAGTGATTGCGATTCAATCCGGGCAAAAAAAGCGGGAGTTGGGCAAATGCTTTAGATTAGAACAAATAAATAAATTTAGGGGAGGCAAAAGGTCAAAAATATCCCTTCTCTTATTCTTTTTTACAGTTTTAGGGTGGGCAATTGCCCACCCTGGAGCCAACGTGAATCTGCCAATGCATGGAAGATACTTTGGCATTACTAAATCTTTATGCAATAAGAATGAAACTATGATGTTAATAATTTAATTATTTTTATGCTACAAGTGATATTATAATTAAATATATGTTTTCAAATATGTGATTAGTATTATGATTTTTATATTTAACATTATGATATAATATGATAATATTAAGAGATCCAGCACACACATGGATATAAGAGAGTCCTAAGGGATACCAGAGTTTTCATGTAGGAAATTCTAAAAAGTGAAAAATTGAAGGGCTTGGCTCAGTTGAAATGATTTCACTAGTGTTTTTCATCAATTACAGATGATGCCCTTTTCCGTCATTAGAAAAGGTCTTGATATAATATCGTAAACATAAACTATATAGAATGAATTTTGTGGTGAAAGTTGGAAGAGCCCTATGGCATAGGACCTATCTTCAATGGATTATTTGTTATACATTCGATCATTCTCCTTAAAGGGAAGGAAACTAGTGACCATGAAGTTTGGTATGAATTTTGTGATGCATTTGATTGTTACTAGCATAATTACAATTGCTAATCATGACATCTCGATTGTTTGTCTTTCAAAAACTTAGCATGGGAATTCATCTTGAAAATGTCTCTCGATTGCTTGTCTTTCTAAAATGCCATAAAAAATGTCTTCTCCTTAGATATCTATGTTTCCTCTCAATATTCCACTTATAATAATCTATATTCGCAAAAACACTTTTAGCACCTTCTCCAAAGTTATTAAAATAGCATTAATCGCAATCTATGTGCATCATATAATTAAAATTTAGATAAATTTGAAGGAATCATAATGCTCTACCAACAAATGTGATTCATTAAAGATGCCCTCATACTATGGGTGTAAGTGAGCCAAGCCAGCTCACGAGCCGACTCCACTCGACTCGTTTACGAGCTCGTGAGCCGAGCTTATCAAGCCATGAGCTTGAGCTCAAGCTCGTTTATTTTATAGTATGTGTTGGAGTTCGCGGACCGCGAAGTGCCGAAGGCTCGCAAGTTGTGAGTTCGTGAAAGATTACAATTCGCAGACCACGGGAGATAGTAGTTTACAGAAGGCAGATCATACCACCAGAGGCTCATCGAGCGGCTCGAGCTGGTTTACAGTGGGACGAGCCAAGTTCAAATTCGTCTTTTGAGCTCGAGCTTGAGTTCAAGCGTGGGATTCGCCTTGTTGATTTGGAAATATTTCCAAATCTAAATTAGCCTTGATTTGGAAGGCTTTAATGGCTCATTATTATAATTTATTAGGGAATATATTATTTCCCTAATTAAGCTGATTTGATTGAAAATTTGATTGATGTATTAATTAGGGATCTAATTATTGCATTAATTAGGAATTTGACTAAGGATTTGATTGATGCATTAATTAACGAGATCTAATTATTGCATTAATTAAGAATTTGATTAGGAAGCTTTTTCCTAATTTATTTTGGCTCAAATCTATAAATAGAGCCATGGGGGTTGTTATTGAATGCATGAGAGGAGAGAGAGAGCTTAAGAACAATTGTAATTTCCTATTATCCTCCAATATGGTGAAATCATCATCCCATCTTCGTGGATGTAGGCATCTTCGCCGAACCATGTAAATCGTCATCTTCTTTGTGATTGATTTTGTTGTGTGATTTTTGATTTTTTATTTATGCTGTGTTTGCAAAATAATTGGTATAAGAGCCGAATTTTGATGATTTATGTGACGACGAACGAGAAGATTTCTTATTGGCGTGGTTTGGCCAGGCTTGTAACAAAGTTCAGACAGATTAAATGCATTGGGCTTGATTGATTGCTGAGTCAAATTGGTATAATTCCGGCATCATAAGGATGCTGCAATTTAGTGGAACCTATGAGATACGGTGGCACCATGGATACATCCACTTCAACGACGGAGAAGGCGTTGATCCATCAGGTGGTTACACATTCCGTCAAATTTTATATGACAAAATTTGACGGCAAAGGAAACTTTAGATGTGGCGATGTGAGGTGATGGATATATTGTGCTCATTGAAACTAGAGGATGTTCTGGATGGCGAAGAACGCCCTGAGGTGATGACTGAAAGAGATTGGCAAGATACACCGGAGTGCTTGTGGCTTGATCAGAAATTGTTTATCTTAGGTGATCAAGTATAAAGTAATGATGGAGACTTCTACTGTGAAGCTGTGAAAGACTTTGAAGAATAATTATCTAATGAAGAGTGTGGAGAATCGTCTTTATATAAAGCGCTAGCTCTATAAGTTTCAGATAAGGCATAGGGTTACAATTAACGAGCATTTGAATGACTTCAAAACGCTATTGACAGATATTGTGAATCTGGATGAGGAGGTTGGAGATGAAGACAATGCTCTCCTTCTGCTGGTGCTCCTTCTACTAAATTCGCTTCTGGATGAGTACGAAAACTTCACGATGATGCTCATTCATGAGAAGGAGGTCTTAAACTATGGTGTGGTGACTACTGTATTGTTGAATCACAAGTTCTGGTGTCGGGACAAGGAGTCTGCAAAGATGGATTTAGCTAAGGCACTCACACTCTAACAAGAAAGTTTTAATAAGAAGAAAAAGGGCGACAATAAGGAGGGAAGGTCTCGTGGGCGCAATCTTGGGAAGAATCAGTGTGCTTTCTACTTAGAGACTGGTTATTGAAAGAAAGATTATCAGAAGCTGAAGGAGAAGGGAAAGTTAGTTTCCACTAAGGCTAATCTTAGCATGGAAGAGCATGACGAAGATTCAGATGTATCACTATCTATAGTTTCTCAAAGTTTGTGTTCTGATGGTTCATAGTACACTCTGGATATTTGTGCTACCTGTCACATCTGTCCCATTAGAGAGTAGTTCAGTACCTGCATGGAGCTTGATAGTGGTGCTGTGACCATGGGAAATGATCAAGCTTGTCGTATAGTTGATGTACGAAGCATCTTCATCAAAATGCATGATGGTACTGTGAGAGAGCTAACAAATGTGAGGCACGTTCCATATCAAGAAGAATTTGATGTTTGTTGGGACTTTATAGACCAAGGGTTACAAGAAGTTATGAAGATATGTCATGGAGCACTGATTTATCTAAAAGGAGTTCATCACCATAACTTTTACTACCTTCAGGGAATAACAATAATTGGAATGACTGTTGTTGCTGATGATTCTTCTAATGCCACTGAATTATGGCATATGCGGCTAGCTCATGTTGGAGATGCTTCTCTTATGGCTTTGGTGAAATAATGCTTGATTAAAGAAGCAAGCACCTGCAAGCTCAATTTTTGTGAACACTGTGTGTTTAACAAGAAGCCACGTGTATCCTTTGGTAGTATCATTTATAGTACAAAGGGTATCTTAGATTATGTTTACACAAAATTTTGAGGCCCAATGAAGACAACATTATTTAGCGGGATGCGATACTTTATCTCTTTTATTGATGATTACTCTATATACATTTAGGTGTACACCATGAGGTACAAGAGAGAGGTACTGAAGATTTTAGAACATGAAAGAAGTTGATTGAGACTCAAACTAGCAAAAGGATCTCGTGTATCAGATCAGACAATGGAGATGAATATATTCCGGATGCATTCTTACAGGAGTGCCAGAGATCTGAGATTGAGCATTACTTCACTATTAGAGAGAGACTACAGTAGAATGAGGTAACATAGAGGATAAACTGGACTTTGGTGGAGAAAGTTCAGTACATGTTATCCAATGTATGGTTGGATAGAGTTTATTGGGCTAAGATAATAGACTATGTCTGTCACTTGGTGAACCGGCTGCCTTCTGCAGCTATTGGGAAGAAAACCCCAAAACAGATGTAATCATGGTATCATCTTAGAGATTATAAGTACTTTAGAGTGTTTGGATGTCCAGCTTATTATCATATTCAGAATGATAATTGGAAACACGAGTAAGGAAGGCGATCTCTATTGGCTTTAGAAGTGGAGTTAAGGGTTCCAAACTCTATGATTCAGTAAAGAAGAAGATTATCATTAGCAAAGATGTTACTTTTGATGAGTTGAGCATGTTCAAGCCTCGGGACTCAAAGCAAGTGGAGAGTTCTTGTTAGACCACTGATGCACTGTAAAAGTTGAAGTTTGATGCAACTCCATTCCTCCACAAAGGTAAGTAATTTCTACTTAGGTACTTGATTTAGCTGCAAATTAGGAGGTAGAAGATGATGTTGAGGATGAGATTCATGCTTATGAATCTATTGCAAAGAATAGGTTCGGGTGCTAGAATGTCTCAAAATCAGCTTGATTGAGGAATCATATTGCATTTGCACTTTCAACCACAGAGATTGAAGTTCCTAGTCACTATAAGGAGGTAGTGGATAGAATTGATGGTGACATTTAGAATAGGGCTATGGATGAAGAGATGAAGTCTATTTAGTAGAATGCTACTTGGAGGTTGGTGAAGCTTCCTCCGTGAAGAAAAGTCATTGGGTGCCAATGGATGCATGCGTGCAGAGAAGGAATGATCTTATGGAGCTGATGTGTAATACAAGGCTATATTGGTGGAAAAAGGCTCTGCGTAATAGGAAGGAATTGCTTATAATGAGACGTTCTCCCCAGTGGTTAAGAATCCCTCAACCCATGGTTACTTATCAATCGTAGCATAATATGGTCTAATTTTGAAGCAGTTCTAGTTGGCGTTTTGATTAAGTTCATGCATGATATAGTAAGGAGTTGTTGACTAGCTGTGAAGAGTATCCTGAGGTATCTAAAGGGTCTAATTGATGCAAGCTTGGAGATGCAGTCATCATGACATTGGTGCAGGACTCATGACTGATTGTCCACTTGTTTGAAGAAATACGCTCGGCTTGATCCCTTGTGAGGGGGTACATAGGCAATCATCTGTGTGCAATCATTCTGATATTCGAGCCTGATTTATCATCTATCACTTTTTGAAGTGAAAAATGAGGTGGAGATTGCTAATTTAGAAAGATTTCTAAATCTAAATTAGCCTTGATTTGGAAGGCTTTAATGACTCATTATTATAATTGATTAGGGAATAAATTATTTTCCTAATTAAGTTGATTTGATTGAAAATTTAATTGATGAATTAATTAAATGATCTAATTATTGCATTAATTAGATATTTGATTGATGTATTAATTAAGGGGATTTAATTATCGCATTAATTAATGATTTAGTTAGGATAAAATTAGGAAGCTTTTTTGTAATCTATAAATAGAGCCCTAGGGGCTGCTGTTGAATGCATGAGAGGAGAGAGAGAGAGCTTGAGAACTATTATAATTCTCCATTATTCTCCAATATAGTGAAATCATCATCCCCTTCCCGTGGATGTAGGCATCTTCACTGAACCACGTAAATTGTCATCTTCTTTGTGATTGATTGTGTTGTGTTATTTCTAATTTTTTGTATCCATTATGTTTGTTTGCACAACAGGCCTGACTCGAGCTTGCCTTGACTCGTTTACACCCCTACCTTAGACATAAGTTGGCCTCCATGACTTATCATACAACCCAGGGTGTAAGCTTGTCAAACATTCCAATCATTGATATCACTTTATGCTTTGTTGTGCACTATCTTAATTTTCTCAAATCACATCATTATAGTTTAGCATAATTTTTGGGGACTCAAGCTTCCATAAACACCTCATAATAAATTCGAGAGCTTACAAGGTTACAAACATAGTGAAGTTATGCGAGATTAAACCAAGTTTGTCATTGCTCGTCAAATCTCAAGGCTCTCTTCTTCCTTTTATTTTCCCTTATTCCCTCCCACCTACTGCAACTTCTCATTACTGTAAATTTATCTTTTATGTAATATTTCCTTACCATAACTTTTCTTTCTTATACTTCTCTTTGTTCTCTTGAAAAGACATTCTGCTGCCTAGAAGCTCAGTATTTACATTAAGTGCTTTTTAAAATAATGACTATTTTCTCTTAGCTCATTTGAACTTAGATGTAGTTTTGTTGACCGAATCACTACAAATCATGTGCCTATTTTTTATGTCGTAAATTTTCTCTCTATCTCCCCGAAGAGTAATCCACACATAGTAATTTTCTAGATTATCTTAGGCGCATTCTCAAGAACATTTCTTTGGAAAACCTCTAAAAGGCCTTCTCAAGTCCATTAAAAGTAATAAATAAATAAATGCAGTATAAAATAGATACAAAATATAAATTTTAAGAGATTGTTTTCATATTTTTAGTTATAACTAATAAAAATAATCTAAAAAATGGAAGAGAAAAAAATTGCTAGCAAGCTCCACAACATCACAACACATGAAAAATCAAAGATTTTATGATGGGACTGCATGTACGAAGAGGTCGCAATTGGGCCACATGTGCAGAGATGTCGCAATGCTTGCTAGTGCAACACATTCTAAATTCGCTCAATTCAAATGAATTTATAATAGTAAAGTAAACATTTTATATTGGTTTCAAAAATATTGGTGCTTAGTTAGATGAAAAAGAAATGAAGTGTAGAACATTTTAGTTCATTTTTGGGGTAAAATAAACTCGTCTAATTTGATCGGAAACCATTTTCATCGCATGCAGCCTATTTTGAATTTTACACTACATTCATTTTACTTCGAGCCAATAAAACAACATTCACCTGCATTTACTTTACACTCATCCAAATAACACAAAAGAATTTCTTTTCAACCAATCAACTCCTAAATGATTTTCTAATTCCTCATAATAATACTTTGAATTTAATTTTAACAAAATGCTTAGGAACTTAAAATTCATACCTTTTAAATGCACTCTACTCAAAATACAACTAGTTGAGTCAAAGAACTGTTAAACAGTAATTTTAAAAAAATAAATAAATAAATTTTCATTTTATCAAACTTCAAACTGTTGCTAATTTGACAGCAAACATCTACAATCACAAATAATACAATCAAATTTATTTTCCAATCATGAAGAGAAAAAGGATAATGTTGAAATGATTGGCTTGCAGTCTTCAACTGTTCAACTTTCTCATAATTAATATTCCTTCATACAGTTATAGCTTAAAGCGAGAAAAGTTAAACAAATTTCAAACAACTTGAATCAATCAAACAGTTCAAAAGAAAAAAAAAATCCTTTTTTTTCACCCCCACCCTATGTTTCTAGCTAGCTAGAATCGCGCGTTCTCGAATCCATGTAAATCACCCACTCGGCTCATTGACTTTCTTAAAATCGCCACCTTGGCAAGCTGCTCGGCGGCACGCCAGGCCGAGGTAGGCGTCAGTTGATCAGAAGGCCGCGCCATTGAAGACGACGATGGAAGCTGTTGCCGCCTGTGCCGCCGCTGGATTTCCGACAGCCTTAGCTCTAAGCTCGTAACATACTTTTGGTGATGAGAAGGGGCGGAGTTGGATTGTAGCAGTAGAGATCGAGCTGTGGAGAGAAGATGTGCGGCTGTCTCTAAGTCATTGTGGTCGGCAAGGCGGCGAGATTCAACCAGAGCGCGGGTTGTGATGAATAAGTTGCGGAGCTCACGAGAATTCACGGCTATAGGCGAAATTTGGCGCAGAGATGGCAAAACGAGCGATCTCTCCTGACAAAGAACCAATTCCCGACTGGTCGGATCTCGATAGCAGCATTTGTAAGATAAAAAATCATTTCTTTGCTGTTGAGGCGCCGCCGCCGGTAGTCTTAGCTCCACAAGAAGCTCTCTTTTTTCATCGGCGTAGAAATCTCCCAATCTAACCGATATGGCGCCATTTCCACCTTGTCCCTGCGATATAGAGAGCCCAACACATCCTTCTCCCCCGCCGCCGCCGCCACCGCCGGGGGTTCCATGCGAGTAAATTGAGGAGACGAAGGCAGAGGGGAAGGTGAGCTGGAGATGAACGTCTTGAAGAACCAGGCTGACCAACCCGCTCACGCACTTGGAAAAAACATCTTCGACATGGTTAACGCCGCCGCTGCCGAGCTCGGTGGGGCATCCGATGGGGATTTCAAGATGGGCAAAGCGTGTGGCTACGTTGTCTGTTGAAGAAGGAATTGGATTGCGGAGATGTTTCTCCATATCAGTTTCTTCCTCCTGTAGTCTTGGCGAGGAACCAGATGACCCCTCTTTCCCTCGCTTCTGCTCCTGATGACTGTCAGAGAGAAGCATAATGGTTGCCACTGGATTACGCTCCCTTCTATCCTCAAGCACCTTAGTTGCCTTCCGGAGGGCGTGGCCAATGCATCGACAATCGCCCTGCACGCCATTATCTCCACGGCCGCCGCCGCCGCAGACTATAAGCCTGTCGACGATCTGCCGAGCAGAACGTTGGCCCTGCCTTGACATCCTTACAAGAGGGAGAAGCCGCTTGGCTCCGGCCGAGAAAGCGACTATGGAGAGGCGGTCGGATGAGCCCAATGAAGAGATTAATAGCCGCATCGCTCTCTTCAACATCTGTAGCTTCGCCGCCGACGTCATGGTTCCACTCACATCAAGCACTGTAACCAGATCTATAGGAGCTCGACAAGATGGATCAAGTACCGAAGCCGCTACCTTGGAAACAGATCGCTGAGCAAAAGCCGGAGCTTTTACTCTCAGTAAGATCACGTAGCTCTGGTGATTACGGTCTGCGGAGACCAGAGCTGCTTCCGGCAACACAACTACCTCCACACCACAACCACCTACTTCAACTCCGTCTCTTCCATAACTGATTCCTCCTTCTGCCTCATCTTCAAGATCAGCTTCTGGTATCGGATTGAAGTGATGGCCCCCACCGCCTTGGGTTGTCGAAGAAAGTAGCAGAGGCTCGTCGTCATCGTACAGCTTGTTATTGCCTGATTGCTTCAGATCGTTTTCTCCACCGCGTTGGATCCTGGCTTTGCTAGTGTGGCTGAAGTTATTAAAATCTTTATTGGTGGAAGAAGGCGGGAGTGGCGCTGCCTGCGAATGAGCCGAAGATAGCAAAGGAACCTCGCGCCAAGAAGCAGAGCAGACAGGGCAGGAGAGACAACCAGCCTGGTTTCGGCTCTGGTTACGGACATGAGTGGAGATGCAGGGAAAATGGAAGGAATGGGAACACTCCGCAGTGAAAACGGCGGTTCTTTGGCCCGTTCTCACACTCTGAGAGCATATTCCGCACCTGCTCTGCACCCAAAATCAGCACAGCGTAACGCCATCAGTACATATACCAAATCGAAGGAGAAGAAAAAGGATAAATACTATGCTACAAGATAAGATTTTTATAAAAATCAAAGGAAAGTGGGGAAAGGGCAGGGTAGATCCCAAGCGTATATATAGCAGAGAACGAGAAAAAAGATGGACAGAGAAGAATCAGAAGAAAAAGGTAAAAGATAAAGCTTTTCAGTTCCATTTTCTAATGAGAGGACGAAATCACAGAAGAGATTTTTCATAATTGCGACAATCTGCAGGGTAACAGTAATAAGCAAAAAAAGAATGATCTTGATTCTTATCCTAATCACCAGATCCATCCGATCCAGCTCGCGGATGCCCAAGTTGAGCTTAGAATCAGAACTAATTAGAAGATTCGAGAACAAAACAAAGGAAAGAACTTTGCTTTACCCGAGAAAGACGAAGAGTAGCCTTCAACAAGGCGAATCTGGAAGGGGAACGAGGGGATGCAGGGTTCGAGCGCGTTAGTAGCAGCCTCGGGCTTCCCTTAACACCAGCAGAAGACGGCGGCGGCGGGGTGCACGGTGTAGTAAAGTCGCCGTTTTTACAATGATGGCCGCTCGTATTATCCAATGCTGGCGACAGCAACGGATGCTCCGACGAAGCCTCCCCCGTCCGGCAACGCAGGCGGAGCGAAGATGGATTGCTGCTCCCGCCGCCGGAGAAAACTCCGAACTTGGCGCAGCTTCCGGGGCTGTGACTCAGATTGCTCGGACTCGAAGAAGGGCTCAACTGCTGCCGAACTCGCCGCTGATCCTGCCGTTTCTCCGTCGCCACCGCGTTTTCTGGATCTCGAGGAATCGATGTACAGAACGCTCTCCGCCACCCCGTTCCCATCCCTCTTTCTCTCTTTCCCTCTCTCTCGCTTTTGATCTTCAGCGATCTCTTGCTCTCAGTGACTCGGTTCTTCTGTCAAATGAACGACGCAGGCCCATCCGCTTCTTTTTATGGCTAAATTGCAGAATCGGGCTCGTTAACTTCATGGTTGACAAATCAAGCCCTTTTCTCAAATTACAGGCGCGTTTGTATCCGTGTACAGAAGCAGGAAAGTGACCGGGCATGAGCAATTGGAAAGTGACAAAATGAATGTGGAAAGAGAAAATAAATTGGGGAATCTATTTTTGTTAAAAATTATTAGAATATCGAATGATTTGAATCTAACAGCTCATTTTAAGATAGCCTATATCTTCAACTTTAATGTGGCACTAATAATGACATCTTTTTAATGATTTAAAAACAGTGATCACATTTGTGGCATAGAAATAGACTTCTTAATTAATAATTATTAATTAATTAATAATAATAATAATAATAATAATAATATTATTATTATTATTATTATTATTATTATTATTATTATTATTATTATTATTATTATGAGTAGTAAAATTTAAATGTTAATAGAATTTGTGTTAATTATAGCATTTTTGAAATTGAAATGAAGGGGGAAAGAGAGGAGCTCTCAACTATTGAACTATGATTTAATCATACATAAAAATAGGTTAGTGTAATTTATGAGGGAATTATTTGAAGTTTAAATTATACTTATTTTAAAATGAATTTAATAATTTTTGAATTTATTATAATAAAAATTTGATCATAAGATACTGAATTAATTTTTGTAGGCTTTAAATAAATTTAATCATAAAAGTGTCTTGTTAATACTCAGACTCTTATCGTATTTTGGAGTCTAATTTTATTTGAAGTCATTTAATAAATTTTTGACATGGAGAATAAGCTCTTGAACCTTAGGATAAAAATTTCTTTTTTAATGAAGTTATAAAAGGAGCTAATAGAGAGAGAGAGAGAGAGAGAGAGAGAGAGAGAGAGAGAGAGAGAGAGAGAGAGAGAGATTATTATATGTAAACTTATTATTTAGTCCCACTACATTCTAGTTAGGTGAGTGATGATTTCAGAGAAAAAGAAACATGAGGTGAAAGGATAGGAGGGAGAGATAACAATGAATCACACCACCAAAGTCAAAAATATGATCTTTATGATGGCACCTCCCACTTAGTTGATGAAGTGAATCATTAGATGTTGATATACTCACAATAATCATGATATGTTGTCTATTTTATTTACTCTTACTGCTCCATCCATAATAAAGAAATTCATCTTTATTGCATCATTTCTACTATCAAATTTTTTTTAAAGGTCTCATTGATAATTATTTTTATTTAAATTTTCTATAAAAATTATATGAAATAAATTATTTATTTACTAGTGGATAAGCGTGCAACACAGCAAGTAACATAATGTCTGCTTGATACTCCTCCAAAAAAGCTAAACGCTTTTTTGTTAGGCATTAAAAGCTACTCGCCGGCTTCTCCTCCCGCACTGAATACCCCTTCATCCTCCCTGACCTTTCTCACTCTCTAACTATCTCCACTCTCTCCTTTAGATTTCTTTGTCCTCTCACGAGTATTGTCTCCGACCATCTTTATCTCTATAAATTTTCTCTTACTTATATTATATTTCTAGTAATTTTATGTTATCAAAAAATACAATTTCAATGATGTTGATCTTATTATATCTATGATTGTACTGTAATTGTTAAATACTATTTTAAAAATAATATGATATAGAAAATGTATCAAAATTTTCATCTTAAAATGTGATTAAATGAATAAATAATATTAGTTTAAAATTTTTTTCTTCCTTCATGATATTTGCTCAAATTTATTTTAACATGAGAGGTTAGTCAAGACATGTGCAATTAAATTTATAAATTTGATCGCTAATATTTAAAAAAAAAAGATTCTTATAATGAATAAGCAAGTAACATGTTTAGTATGTTTTTTGTCACATGATTGAGGGTGAAGAAAATTCCATGCCTTCTTATATGTTGGAAGAAATCATCACATATAGTTCTCATAATGTAATATCTATAAGGTCTCAAATGAATATTTATTTATGAATTACATTATGATATTTCAATGTTTAGAATTATAATTTAGAGTGATTGTTACATAGAATGAATTACAAAATTTGTAAAATAATATTAGTGGAGGTGAGCCAATACATGTTGGTTGTGTATAGAGAGATAAGTCAACATATATAATAAATACACACATATGAATTAAAAGAAAATTAATAGTTATCATATGACTGAACTTTTGAATATTGCAAGATTAGTGCTTATATATAGTGGCCTTACCAGAGCCTTAAGTGATAGTAATTTGAGCTAAGATAGGCTACAAATCTTGCACATCTTCTATGTTGCATAAAAAATGATTTACGAAGTGGCATAGTAATTAGGTAATATCTTGGCCATGTCAAGGGAGTTTGAGAATTCTTCAACAGGTTCTAAGTGCTGACAAATCATGTTATAAATTGTATTTAAAGTATGAGAAGTTGATAAGGCTTTCTAATGGATGACATAAACGTTACAACAATGATGTCGTCTTGAACAATATGCTTAAGATGAGCTTGAACTTGGTATGATCTTTCTCTATAAAAGTCAAAATTGACATTTTGAATCTCTGGAGAAGCTCAATATGAGTTTTACCCAAAAAACATTAATGGGTTACCCGAAAAACATTCTAGTGTAGTATCCTCAAGGAGACATGACTCTTCATCAAATGGGATCCAAATAGTAGCTCTAATGATGGAGCAATGATGACAAATATATTGAACCATGCTCTGAGAATATTTCGAAGTTTCTCTAGATCATACTAATGAAACAATCTCCTATTTGCTAGAGTTACTAGCTTGGAAGTGACGAGGTCAACTTGGCAGTCATTAAACAATGACCATTCCTCTTGACACTACATAACTTCATTCATTTCATTGGTCATCTACATGCTCATCATCACACCTTCAAAGATATTGATAAAATATTATGAGTACTAAAACTTCATGACAATTGTAGATCGAGTCCAATGATCAAATTTAGATATTCTATTTCGTGGTTTGAGAATTATAAGAGACTTGGCTAACCTCTTAGAGAGAGAAATAATGCATCACATCAAGCTAAGAAATACATTAGAGAAATAACACGCGAGATCTCAAGAAGATAAATTTTTAACCAAAATTAGTAAAGTTTAATCGTGCACACATGAATCTCTTGCTCATAAATAAGGCTCATAATTCACTTTACAAGAAGGACTACATAATAAACATCTTAAAAAAGCACATAACAAAATTGATATAACTTGCAATTTCGCAAATGAATCTTGTTGGCAATCATTTTGTCATTGAGAGCTTCAAGTAGAGGGTGAGTTAGCTTCACAATTTCTTCTCAAAAGAACCCTAATAAGCTTAGCGAATACTCCAAAGGACTAATAGATGGCTCGATATAATATTAATCAATTAAAAAAATTAAATAATTTCAATTCCCATTCTATTTTTTTTATTAGATATCTATCCTATTTTTTTCCTCATACTAATTATTGTCTCTCATAAATTAATCTAATTTATTTGCATGAAGGTTTATAACAAAGATTTTATCAATTCAAATAATTAGAGGTCTATTTTTGCAATATTCGCATTCACTAATGAGCGATAGGGAAAGTTAGGGGTACTTTTGTCTGCTTCTCATCCACAGCTTAAGACAAAAAAAAAGGGTAGGATGAGCCGAAAGAGTGGGACCCACAAATGCCTCCTCTTTGAGACTTTGATTATATTCGACGAAGGAGACGGACGATTGACCCGCCTAAACTCATCGTTAAATGTTTTCAAAGCTAAGTAATAATGTAATATTTAATATTACTCTGTTTAATTCGTGGTTCATAATTTTAAAATATTTAAAATAAATATATAAATATAATTAAAATAATTATTAAGTTTGTTTTCATAAATATAAATTTTTTCTTACATTTAATCTATAGAAATTATTTAAATTATGTTTTTTGTTTCGTTTGATGAAAAATTATGGGGTTTTTTAATTTTTAATCTTCACCAAAATTATAATTTCATGTTAACAATTTTTTTTTTCAAAAACTAAATATATATTTTTAGATCGCATATAGTTCGACATGTGGTTATAACTTATAAGGATGAAAATGACATCTGAAAAAAAAAATTCAATTAAGCGAGATGAATCTTTTATGTAACATTTGTATTAAAATTTTTTGAATTAAATTTAGAATTATTTATAGTCAAAATGGGCATTTTGCAAGACAAACGCTTTGACTCTGAAAGTGATGCGATTCAAATCCAAATGAGCCTAAATCAATAACTTTAAGTATAATTAGAAAATTTTGGGACATTAAAGGATCAGATGATAACCAAATCTTACTTGCTTGCAATCAAATCAAGTTGTTCAACGAGAGAAATCTAACAAGCCAAAGATCACTTGATTCTGAATTATTAAGAATGATCTATAATCAAGAAATTTAATATGAGTCGTCCAATTGAGTGGTCATAGATTTTTGGGCAAATTTATCAAAATATCACTCCTAAAAATATTATAAATAGACCCCTATTTTTCACATGAAGAAGTGTTGGACTTGCTTTCAGAGAAAGCTTGAAGTTCTAAAGAACTTTAGAGCTTTACCTGTTCGATATCGATGATGACTGCCAACCACTGGCATCATTAAATCATTATCATCTGATCATAATTGTTTGACCCTCACAATCCATTCACTATCATCCAATTGTTATCATCTGACTTTCATCACTCGGCCATCAGCGCCAAATTTCATCATCACCCACAACTATTGCATATCTAAGAGTATGGTTTTAGTTCATCAATTCATATATATATATATATATATTGCATATTTAAGAATCATTCGCCTATTTTTCATCAATTTTTTCTTCTGCAATTGTCATTTTTTAACTAAAACATGTGTAATATATTTCAAACATAGAGATTTTAAAAATAATGATGTTTGATCTGAAATAAAAGAAATACAAAGTAAAATTTTAAAAGTATTTGGAATACTACTTCTAGTTTAATTTTGGTGTATTTGAAAAGACACAATAGAAATTATGCAATTAGTGCTATAGCTGCCACCCACCTTTGGCTCTCGCCGCTGAAAAATTCAAGTTTGGGTTGATCTGCTTAATAAACGTGTTGGATTCATGTCATGCATACCCGTTTATTAAACAGGCCGAGTTCAAGTTGACCTACTAGTACGATTTTGATCCAAAAATGACCAGTTTCATATTTTTTACATAATTTTTTTATTTGTTGGTATAATCTTCTTATTTTTAATCAATTAACCTAAAATTTATGATTAAAGTTAATAAAAATATATTTTTTTAATTAAAACAAATTATCATGTCAGATTTGAGTTGTTAGCATATCAAGTTCAAATTTATTTTTAACTCTTTTATTAAACAAGTTATATTAAGATCTAAACTAGACCAGTTGACTCATTTTGATACCCTAATTTTTTTTTAACAAATTAAACAACCTCCTCATAAAGAATGCATAGTTAGTATTTTCTAAAATCACCATATAATTAATAAAAAATTTATTTTATTAATGGTAGGGCCAAAACTTGATAAGCATCTATAATTTTTAATAGCTCAGTTGTTGGGATTCTAAAAAGGGGGTCTGACCAAAAATTTATATGAGGGGTAAGTAAGGTGACATCACTCTAACGGCACCCATCACTCATTTAAGGCATTGGGCAAAGGGATTTCTACAGCCGAAATCACAGAAAATAGTAATCTCATCAAACCATCATAACAAGGAAGAGAGATATTAAATGCTATTATTATTACTCACTCATCTCATTCATTGAAATCACTTTTATTATTATTATTATTATTATTATTATTAAGTTATATTATTATTAATATATATTTACATTAGATATGTTAAGAGAAAAGTTATTTAGTTTTAAAAATTATTAGAAGGGACTAATCTCTTTAGTTAATAACTTGAGCTTGCTTTAATCCATCATGATTAGGTAGTTGATAATGTTTATGAATTATGATTATCTTATTGATATGGTCATAATAAAGTTTTAATAATTTAAGATAATCTAGTTTAGGTTATATTTACCCACTAATTATCATGTTATGGTTATGATTTGCCTAAATTATTCTTTGTTGACCTAATTTTCTGATAATGGTCTTGAACGGTTCTACTTTAAGTGGGTGGATTTCTTTTTGTTTCCCTAAGAAGGGAACAAATTAATCAATGTATCATATTGGGTTTATAATTTGAATACATCCTTAGTAAAAAGTGAAATCATCCTTCATTATTAGAAAGGAAAAGAAGTAAATTTCCGTATAGGCTTTATTCAAGGAAGGAAGATTGTTAATTTATATTAGCAGGGGGTCTGTTCATAAAGAAGTATAAACATTTAAATATTCTGATATGAAAGTGTGAGTTGAATTATTATACAAATGTGGGGATGGAATAAGGGTCGAAGATCAACTTCAAATATTTTTTGGATGGGATAATTATTGGGCAAAAAGGGTTCATCGAAATTGTATTGAATACGTTATATTGTTTGTTTATGAATGATAATGTCGAGTCATAGTAATAAAAAAAATCAATTAAGCAAATTTTCTATTTAGAAAGGAATTATTCAGTCTCTCTCTTTACTTCAATAAGCATTATGAATAACTAATAAAAAATCTTAAACTTATTCCAAATTCATACCAAGTCATTTTCCTCTGATTTGCTTTTAAGGAGCTCAACAGTGATGAATGTGTTAGTGTAATCCACTAATTCTTCACCTCCAACATCCACATCTTTAATAGTCACACTAATAGAAGAATTTCTTTAACCACTATTATTCCAACAAAAAATCAATGCAATAAAATATAATAAATTAAGGAAATATACGAAAAATCTAAGAGAGAAATATATAATAAATTAGTAAATTCATTTTAATCATTCAATTTATACATTGGACATTAAATTCTAAACAAAATGTAGATGACTTGAAAACCAAAGTACCATAGAGTGTTCAATAGATTAGACCTTCTTATGTTCATTAATAGAACTCCACTCAATATTTATATAAATAATAAAGAAAGTTAAAAAAAGCATTAATATTGACAGATTTCAACGTCCCCATTATTTTCTCTCATGAAAACTCTCAGTTAAAGTTCACAATCTATCTCATAAGAATTCCTTAGATAACATAAATCACTCAGAATAATTATTATTATTGTAAATTCTCTTAGAAGGATGAAGATTAACCTTAAATGATATTAAAAGCACAAAGACATTGAGAACACATTGAAGGAAGATGTTAAATGCACATGATGAACCGAATAAGTATTACATTAGCTAAATTAATTTACAACATTCATGAATTATGCATCCTAGCATTACATCTACTACAAACCTTTCCACTTCTATCAACATAAGCTTATCTATCAAAATCAACTTAGGAGACCTTTTTGGTATGGCCCTTACCTATAAAAAAGTCATCTATGTCCTTTGTAAGGGTTTATTAAATTTGTCCACAAACTAAAACCTTACTCTTATGATCTCTCTCTCTCTCTCTCTCTCTCTCTCTCTCTCTCTCTCTCTCTCTCTCTCTCTCTCTCATATTTATTCTACTTCATGGTAGAAGAAGCTAAAAAAAATATACTCTTTCTTCATGATTATTGGGAAACCAACCTCCTTTGTACAATAGATGTATGCTATAAAGCTAAACCACTTAAATGTTGTCTTATGATGGTGTAGTTTCTCTACTCTTTCTCTCCACTCTAAGTCTTCCTTGACCCTTTCTCACCTTATTGGTAATAGCACATCCTAACATTCTCAAACCCCTCATCCCTTCAAATATATATGCTCTCTTCAACGTGTCTTTTAGTGACTATCTATAAGGATAGAAAGTCAAATTTAAACTCCAAGAGGATTAGGACACATCTAATTAAACATGTTATCTCAATGGAAGCTAACTCTGTTTACTACGAAAAACCAACCTATGATCATCTCAATCATGCATAAGATTAGCATATTTTTGGCCAACCATATTAATGTAATTAATGAACTTCAAAGTAATAAAATATGTCACAGTTAAAGTAGGTTTACACGCGTAATTATATTAATTTAATGAGGGTTGTGACATTTAGAGTAGTTAATCATCTTACAATAATTAATAATATTGTTTTCAAAATATAATCTCTTCTTTTAACTTATTTGATTGTTTGTAAAATAATAATAATAATAATAATAATAATAATAATAATAACAATAATAACAATAAACAATAGATTTGCTTTTCATGTAAAAAACTAAAAATATCATAATTATTAATTTCTTTAGAATTAAATATATTTATATATATAACATTTAAAATTAATATCATTCTTTTAATTATTTATAGAATAAATTTAAATATTTTCTAACTTTACACAATCAAATTGGCTTTTAATGAGGATTGAAGAGAATATATATGACTATTCATATTTAAAGACAATAATTTTATTGAAGTGTAGGGGCATATTTGATATTATGAGATACAATTAAACCAATTATGCTTTGCACCTACTCAATAATTGAGAGTCCCGTTGGGTTTGCCATAATTGTGCATTAATATCAAGTAGCAAAATGCAATATTGAAAATGAATTTATAAATAAAAAATTATTGTGAGTTAATTTTTGTCAGGGGGTTCTTAAAAGATTATTAATATTTATTATAAAATTTACGATAAAATAGTAAAATATTAAGATATTTATAAGTGAAGAGTTAATGTTATAGAAAAATTGGCTTTGATCTATATCTAATAAACAAAATAAAAGTTATAGCTAGAAAAATAAACCCTGAATAAATTTTTTAAGATATTTGTTTTTTTATTTATCATTTTTTTAAAAATCAGATCGAATTGGCCCATTCGATCAGTTCAATTGTCTAGCCGATTCGATCAAGCCAAAAGATTGTTTTAAGATAGAATTGGCTAGACCCGGTGAGAACCGTTGGTTGAACCTAAGAACTGATGTACTGGTACAATTTTTTATGAATTAATTGGTTCGAACAAAGATCAATTTTTTGCTTTTTTATTTTGATCAAGTTATCATAAAAAAAGTTTACAAGTTCTAGTAAATTAAACACCTCTTCGATTTAAGTTTTTTTTTACTTTTAAATTGAATATTATTATTATTTTGAGTTAATTCTTTATAAATAATCAAAATATACTATCCCACAAATTTTATTTAAAATCATATAAAAAAAATCAATGATTAAGTATCCTAATTTATAATATTATATATTGGATAAGTAAAAATATCATTATTGCATCATTATTATATCATTTAAGCTAGGGGTGTCAAAATCGGGTTTCGGGTCGGGTTCGGGTCGAACCCGAACTGACCCCGGATTCAAACGGGTCAATCATAACCCGACCAGGGTATGTAAACGAGTCGGAAATTCGGACCCGGACTCGACCCGTCGGGTTGGCGGGTTGACTTGACCCGACCCGGAACGGGCTGGAGCCTGGATGACGGAGCGGCAGGCTGGACAGCGCGTCCACGAGCGGGCTGCTGCCCCTGCGCAGGTAGGCGAGCATGGGCGCGCGGGCAGGTGAACGCGGGCGCCCAGGTAGGCATGCGCGAGCGTGCAGGCAGGCAAACGCGGGCGGCCGGGCAGGGCGCAGGCAGCTTCGGCGGGCGCGCGGGCAGCCGGGCAGGGAGCGGGCAGGTACGCAGGCAACCGGGGCAAGTACGCGGGCAGCACATTTCAACCGAGTTTTCGGGTCAACCCGAACCCGACCCGTTTTGAAATCGGGTTGGGTCAAACCAAAAATTTCCGGGTCGGGTTTGAGTCGGGTTTTCGTGTCGTGTCAAATATTGACACCCCTAATTTAAGCTATTTAAATCAACCCTAATTGAATCTTTGAACTTTGAACAACTCATTCTTCCAGTTTAATATTTGGTCTGATTTTCAAAACCTTGCTAGATATAAATATTATAATATTTTGATATTTTAATTGTCATATATTTCCGGGCAAATATCTTCTTTATTTGCAAATTTATCTATAAATCAAAAAAATATAATTTAATATTAATTAAAGATAATAGAAATATTAAATATTAAAATTTTAAGCTCATGTTGATCAAAATTAGGTTAGGATATTCAAGCTTAATTTCTTTTCAATATAATTTAAATCTAAAATAATAGAAATTGATCCATGTAAATCAAGTATATTATGCTTAATTAGTATAATTATCTTTCATGTAAATAATCAAACAATAATTTTTTTAAATAATTATGTCATAAATATTTTTATAAAAAATCAACAAGAATTTTTTTATAGCTATCATACGATAGTAGATCTGACTCTATAAATAAGCTTTCTGCCAGAAAAAATTTCTAAAAAGTGGCAAGAAAATAGTAACAAAAAGGATATATAATAGCAATATGAAAAACAAAAGTGACATAATGGTGCCCTAAACATATCTAAAATGATTGTATAAAAAGTATTTGTACACATTTCTTATATTGTTCATTAATTAAGTACAATGTATTGTAGGATTTTGAGTACAAAATTGGCATTCTCAATTGAATTTTCTATCACCATATCCCCACATACCCTTAATTATAGAATATAGAGCCATAGACATATCATTTTTTTCATTAGTTATTTGAAAGAGATGGTTTCTCTTCCCCCACATGGGTAAGTCAAATTGCCTTTATTTCAAATCCACATACAAGACCCCTCAAATCTCAACTACAAGCTCTGGCCCCATAGTTTATATATTTATATATAAAGAATATCTTAACATAATTTGTATAACGATAAACTTAAATGTCATTAAATTTATGCTGAGATTAGTGCAGTTCATGATATCTTATATAAGCACCCATTTCGCTACTGATCCAAGGGCATTCAAGTCCATCTTAATGTAAATTACATCATAATATTCTTACGTAAATTTTTTCTATAAATGCAACTTAGACTTCGTTTGGGATAATTTTTTTTATTGTTTTGTAAAGCTGATGCAGATAAAGTAACTTTTTTTTTTTTGCAGTTTAGGGGATTCAAACGTGAGCATCGCGGAGAGGAAGTGCTTCGCTCAACCAGCGAGCTGCGCGCACAATCTCGATAAAGTAAATTTTTAAAGTTGTTGTAGAAAACAGATTTTTAGTCAAATTTTTTTTTTAAGTAGTGGCGAAATAGTAGCCAACCAGAAATTGTGGTTGTAATTTGAAAAACAAAACAGTAAGAAAGATGTCCCAAATGAAGCCTTAATCCAATAACAGAGGCTCAAAAGACAACATATGAACGAAAATTTATTTTCAATACTCATCAAAGTCAAAATTTGATTAGATTTAAAGATTTGGATGATAGATTACTAAACAATGAAAAATAAGGACTATATGTGTAATTTAGCAAATTTTATAGGGCTTGAATGTAAAAAGCCACATGAAATATGAGTTGAGATTTTATTATAAATCTGAGATTTGAATTGTAGTTTACTGTAAAGTAAAACAACAGCAACACAAGTACTGCTGTAATGAATTAATTAAGCAGATCATAGTCTCTCATGGAAATTGAGACTTTGGCTAATAAAATAATTTATTTATAGCTTGATAAAGCCATTAATTTCTTGGATCTAGCAATGTGGTTTGCCAGCCTAAGGATGAATCTTAGGTCAAACAAGTTGCAAATCTAAGCTGACCCATTAGGATTCTCTAACTTATTTCCAACTAGTTTGCTAAGAGTTCAAGCCTAGAGTGTATACCAGTTATCCATTGCTAAATTATGAAAGAGAAGTATTATTCTTGTTGGCGCACGGCTTGAGCTTTCAAAAAAATTAATCGCTTGCGTACAACTCGTGTTTGACTAGCTCCGAACACTACTAAAAAATAATATTTTTCGCAACATTTACTAGCAGCATTTTAAAAACTGCTGCCGTAGAGATTTTTTGGTGATGATTTAAACGACCGGTTTTAATAGATTTATAAAATATTTTTATTGTATTCAACTCAATATTTATTTATTTTTATTTTTCCGAAATCCGCTCGTGCTCTACTTGAATTCAAGCAAGTCGAAGATGAACACAATGTTCATAAGCAATTTCAAAAACGGGTCGATCATAAACAAGCAAAAATTTGAATGAGTCGAACACAAACGAGCTGAGAATGGGCTCTTTTGGAGCACCACCCACCAACTCCTATTATATTAACATCTTTTCAACATCTTATACTATATCCAACATTTAAATCTAAGGGCTTAAATTGAGTAGAAACATATTAGTTAAATTAATCTATGCTTTTAAGCAAAGTAAGTCATTTAATTTACAAAAGAAAATTATTCTATGTTGAGATAATATTCAAAAAATATTTGATTGATTTGAGCTCATTTTCTTTCATTCATCATATGAAAAACTTTTAAGTAGAGAAAGAGAAGCTGAGCTAAATTAGGATGAAGGCCAGCTTAGCTAAGTCACACTTGAGCCTTAAAGATTAATATAAATAATGCTTATCTAATTTCGTCCTTAAGTGAGCAAGAATTTTGCCGTTATGACATTTAAATGGTTAAATGAGGATTTACATATTTAATATCAATAATTTTTTATTTACATACATAGCACTCAAAACAATACAATTAAATAAAAAATAGCATCTCGTGCTACCCTCTATTAGAATCTTGTCGCCATGCTTGATGACTCACCCTTCATTGTTAGTCCGTCACCATCACATATTGCTAATTGCAGCCAATCACACTGCCCCTCACAATCTATTGCTCCTTTGCATCTTTCAATTGTCATTCCTAGCTGCCTCGCCACCATGGCTCGTGCCTCAAGTCACCACTGCCTCTGTCTTATTCTTACATCCAGCAATCACTACTGCACATATTTGACAAACTAGCCAACACCTTTGTCTTATGTGCACCTCTATATCCACCCACCTCAAAACTAATCGTGTGAGGCTATAAGGAGATCCATAAAGGCAAAGGAGCGAAGAGTTTGGCCAACAAAGTCTGACTCTCCAGGGATGGCGTAAGGTGGATTAGCACAACAATTCACCTCTTTTCGGTAGGATCTATTAACACAATTAACAAAAGTGCTATGCAATATTAATAATAAAATTTAGATGTTAAATATGAAAATCAAATAATTTTGAGTGCTATGTATATGAATCTTCCCACCTAAAAATGTATTAATTTTGTCCACATCTTGGTAAGGATAAATTCAGCTTAAAATAATTGACATCTAAAGTTTGACTTCCCCTCTAACTATTATATTCTTCCTTATAATCCTCATCCTTTTATTCCCACTATAATTTCGGTTAGTCAAGCCTTGGATAGTGCAATTTTTTTAAAAAAATTTTCCTCAAGGTTTCTTAGTCAAATATGGCTCCTTGAAAGGAAGTTGTTCATTATAAAAGAGCTTAGAAAGAAGACAAAGGTAGCAACACTTTGGTAGAAGAGAAAGCAAATGAAAATGGAGTATAATATATTGTGAATATAGTACAGCCTTTATCATTATATGAGGAAGGTAAAGTTGAATTTATACATAACAAATAACTCCATATATATGATTAGGAGAGATGATGTTTGGCTCATTCATTCACCTCTTTATACCTTCAATTAGTCAAGAAGATAATCCAAATATTTATTCATAAATCTTCTAATTCCAATTTATGCATATCATATAGAAAGAACATTAGGGTTTATAATCTAACATGAGATAGCTGAAATTTGCATTGCTTCTCAACCATTCATGTTGTTTTTAAACCCTAAAAGACAAACAAACAAATAAAAAAGAATATTATTTAGGGTTTATTTTATGAAGGAGCATGTTAATCACGAGAATTAGCAAAAGGAGCGTGTTTATTAGAAAAATTAAAAAGAAGTTAGTTCGTCAAAATAATTAGCGCATTGAGAATGCATCAAAATATTTGGCACATTCAAAATGTGTCAAATCATTTTGGTACAAAAATATATAAAATTGTTTAAATATTTTGAATGTGCCAAACATTTTGTCTGTTCAACTTAAGAGAGAGAGAGAGAGAGAGAGAGAGAGAGAGAGAGAGAGAGAAATGTGGTAGAGTAGAGGTAGAGAGAAAGAGGTGGAGAGAGAGAGAGAGATGGGGGAAAAGAATGATAAAATTTTTTGGTACAAAAATATATAAAATTGTTTAAATATTTTAAATATCAATTTAAATAGTATTTTAATTATTATTTAAACAATAAATTTACGTAATATTATTAAATATCTAAAAATAGAATTTTAGAAAGAAAATTTTAGTAAAATAATATTTAAATAATATTTTAAATATTTAACAGAATATTTAAGAACTGATATTTAATATTTCAATATTAGCTAAAATATATTTAAAATAATAGTAAATATTAGTTTATTTTAAGTATTTAACTATTATTTTAACTGTTTTTTAAATATTTAACTATTATTTTAACTGTTTTACATAAATTTTATTGTTTAAATATAATATAAAAATATATATTTTTTATATTTAAAATAATATTTAAAATATTTAAATGGATTATATGTTTTTGCATGAAAATTTTTAATCTTAATTTATTCTCTCTCATTGTACTCTCCCACAACCTCTCTCATCTCTCCCCCCTCGACCTATTTCTCTCTCTCTCTACTCTGTCATCTTTCTCTCTCTCTCTTAAGCTGAACATGTTAAAATATTTGACACATTCAGCTGAATGTATCAAATATTTTCATGAATTAGATCTTTTTAAATATTTTAATAATCATACTCCTCTTGCTAATTCTCATGATTAACAAACAAGCTCCTTCATAAAATAAAGCCTATTATTTATTTGTTACACAGAGGCTAATAGCAACAAAGGCATAATAAGACCATAACATCAACTTCAAAGATTCAATTTTGGTCCAGAAAAAAAAAAAAAAAGCTTGATTGTGATGCAGGACATGCCTTCAAACAAATAAAATATATTATAGGTGTAAAAAAGATATCAAATCAAATTATAAAACATCGTAATAAATCAAGTTTTAGCTAATGTTATCTTGAGCTTTATCTTGACTACTTAGATTTTATTTTAGATAATTTTTATCACTATTTTTTTGCAGCTTTTAAAAAATTTATATGCTAAAAAATAACTTTAGAAAGCAGTCCCAAACGAAACCTTAATCTAATTTAAATTAGAGTTCAATATACTTCTCTGAGTTTGAATTAGCTTATGAACCGAGTCATTTATCATATAAAAAAAGGATTATTGTAATTCAACTTCAACATATGTCATAATAACTTGATAAAAAAAATTTCCTAAAAAAAAAGAAATATAAATTTTAAATATTTTATAATTTTATGCTAAAAGCTTAAAATCTCATATATTTTAGTCTAAATAGCATGTAAATGATCTGGCTTATGAGCTAACTAAGGTTTCATTTGGGACGACTTTCTTACTACTTCTTAAAATAATTTTTTAGTAAAAATTAAAATTTTTGTACTAGAAAGCTACTTTAAGAAGTAGCAAGAAAGCTTGTACTAAAAAGCTATTTTAAAAAACAGTAAGAAAATCATCGCAAACGAAGGCTAATGTTTTGTTTGGGACGACTTTTTTATTGCTTTTTAAAACGGAGTTTTAGTTAAAAAATTAAAAATTTTGTACTAAAGCTTCGCTTTAAAAAGCAATAAGAAAGCCGCCTCAAACCGCCCCAAACGAAGCATAAGTCAAGTTAGAATTTGTCAAAATTTAACTTATCACCTCACTATATTTGACCATTTATCAAGCTGAGTGTGACTCACAAGTTAAGCTCACTTAGCTACATCTTTCACCCCAAAAAAAAAAAAAATTTGTCACAATATCTTGACAAAAATTTTGATTATAACGAGCATTAAAGTTCTTAGATATATTTTAAAATAAATTATATATTATATTTATTTTAAAATATATCTAAGACTTTGAATCTCATTTTAATTATTTTTTTTTTCTGAAAAAATTATGATGAAAAAATTTTCCTTCTAAATATGCTCCTAACATTCAAGTTATTTACATGATTAGCCTCAAATTATATACTCTTATTTCTTCACCCGTCCATTAATTCTTGTTGGCCTTCCGCACCACCTTGTAGCTAGCTCGAACGAGACCCAGCGCCGCTTCAGAGAAACCCTATAATCTGGTACGCGCCTACTTCCGCCAGCCCCGTCTTCTCCTCCCGCGCCGATCGAAGGGCTCCTCCATCTATCTACGCGCTTGATTTGCTTCTTCCTTACGCTTCGCCGGCCGCCGATTGCTCCTTCGTTTAGCCACGCAAACTATCAAGTATTCACGGCTACGGCAGCCTACAAACGGCCTCCTCCACTCCTTGCTGAAGTTTTCTTGAGCCATTCCTCTGATTTCCATCTCAGTCACAGCGCTCAAGCTTCACCATTCACCAACAGCAGGTTTAGAAAGATCTTCTACCGGTACCAAGGTTACGGGAAATTATTGGGATCGGTCACCGGTCACCGGACACATCTATACATCCGGAATCCAATAGGATGATGCCACGTTGTGACCTCGATTTATTAGCACGTGCTTTTTCATTTACAGCGCGGCCCGACAATCCGACCAGGACCGAAGGTAAAAAGTCATTATTTTATTACTGTTTTTCTGAAACGTTCCAAATTTTAACTCGCGCCCTTCCGGTTGACCTTGCTCCCCATATCTTCATTCGAAAATCAATTTTTTTCCTCATCACTTTCGTTACTTTAGCCATGCCGAAGGTCTGTAATTTCTTGCTATGAAGTGTTTTTTATAAATTTTCTTAGCTCGGCACTACAGTCAGTACTTTTTAGGGTTTTGTTACACAATATATTTATTCTTTAGGGTTTTGTAAGTCGGTTTAGGGTTTTGTATTTTTGTACTGAGCATGAAAGGGAAATGCAAGGTACTACCTTCGGTATTTCTCTAAATATTTGTCTAGGGTATTCATTTTGTGTGTTCGGTACTTCTCGGTATCAAACTCGGTACTTTGCATGGTACCGAGCGGTATTTTTTTTATCTAGTGTTTTGCTCTCATTTTGTTCGCTCGGTACTGCTTGGTACCATACTCGATACTCTGCATGGTACCGAGAGATATTTTTCTAAATACTTGTCCGGGTATTCATTTAATATCGCTCGGTACTGCTCGGTACTCTGCATGGTAATGCTTGGTACTATACTCGGTACTCTGCATGGTACTGCTCGGTACTATACTCGGTACTCTGCATGGTACCGAGCGGTACTATACTCGGTATTCTGCATGGTACCGAGCGATACTATACTCGGTACTCTGCATGGTACCGAGCGGTACTATACTAGGTACTCGGCATTTTACCGAGATGTATATTTTATTATCCAGTTCTCTCTAAATAGTTATTAAAAATAGCAAAATTGCAGGGATATTTTCCAAAGATTCATTTCAGGTGCAGAGCTTTTACGTTTAAACAAGTTTGTGACCATCTAAGAAATACATTCAACCAAGAATTTCTTGATGTTTTGAGGCCCCTGCACCTTCATCACTTTCTCTATTTGCCTACTTTCCGTCAGAATGTTCCTCTTGTTCATATGTTGCTGACGAAGTGGAATATCAAGAAGCAGTGCTTCTTAATCAAAGGAAAGAAGTTACATTTCACTTCTGATGAGGTAGCTCTCATCATTCGACTACCCAACATGGGTATAAAATTTGTGGTAGGGGGTGGCAGGATAAGTGGGATAACTTCCAATGATATTAAACATGAAATTCAAAGTTTGAAGGAGTCCACCCCAATACATGATCTTCTGCAGCATTTCATAAAATTCTTATTGTCCAATCGATTTTTTCCCATTGCGAACTTCAGGGCACCTTCAAGTATCTTGACAGTTACAGACCATGTTGACGATTTCTTAACTTACAACTGGCCATTAACCATAAGGAATTTCCTTGCTGAAGAATTTGATTCGATTGCCGTGAAGCATATGAATGGCATCCCCCTAGGATATATTAATAGTTTTGTAATAATTCTAATTGTGAGTTTAAATGTTATGCATATTATTTTAGTTAGTTATTCTACAAATATAATTAGTTTGCTAAATAATTATTTGTTATGGTTGCAGATTTGATTCTTAGAACATTCAAGAATACAAACACCAATGGATGAGCAGTCACGCCCTCATTTTGCTCGGTGGGACGACCACATAATGTACAGTGAGAAAGAAGTAATTGAATTATTTGATAAACTTGATGATGTACAGGTATGCATTCGAGATGTTTTATTAATGTAGATATGATCTCCTTTTAATAAACATTGTTTTGCATATATTGAATAAATTTGAACAAATAAATGAGGAGGAGAGATCCTTTTTACAGAATCCTCCCTCTTCCTCAACAGAACCTCCCCCCAAAGTCCGAATTAAAATCCGACAACCTAAAAGGTTGACCACGGCCTCCAAAACCTCCCCAATGGCTTCCACCCCAACCAAGCCCCCCCAATCGGGTATCCCACCACCCGAAAAAGACAGCCCGCCCGCTAAAACTAGTAGCCCAAAAAATAACCTCCCCAAACCGGTAGATGATGAGGATCGGCAGAACATGGCCAAACTTATTGCATAGAATAAAATCCTCATAAGTAGGCTTGCCAAAGTTGAAGCAACATCTACCTTGCTAGAGTGGCGAGCACATTCATTGGAGCAGGATGTGTTTGGACTCAAGGATTTAGAGAAAAAAATAGAAACTATTCATATTATTCTTTGTTTGTTATGTCAGGGTTATTATAATGTGTATAAATGTAATACATAATAGTTCGTAAACCACATCAATAAAGATTCTATTAGGACAGCTGATTTACTACTTATACCGGTCATTGGACACTACTTGTAGGAAATTTGATTAAAAAATGCTGGGAGTTCTACGACTCATTACCCAAAGCGACTCATGTTGCCATATTACTTGAAGTTATAAGCAACATTTAATTATCCACCATATATATCATGCTCTACTTGTCTCATACAATGTTGTTTAAATTGTGTGCAGATTAAATATTTTTATGAAGAAACACAAAGGGTCTTTGATGATAACGACATCAGACAATGGCCAATCAGTCCGGTCGTAGATGCTCCTACCCAAAAAAATAGCTTCGACTGCGGAATGTTCGTTTGTAAATATATGGAAGCAGTTGTGCAACCTCAAGGTGTTATATGGGAGGACCTAAAAACCTGGCAAGATAGCATGTCAAAATTCAGAGTCGAATTCGCATTTGCATTGTTCTGTAATACTTTAAGATGAAAGGACATTATTTATAAATAGTAAAGTTTTTGTCCAAACAGTCAGTGCTTGTATATCACAAACTTATAATTGTACATTTATTTCTTTTACATAGCCGAGTTCCAAACAAAAAAAAAATCTACTGCTCCAGTAATTAACGGATACGTTGCTGGAGTTGACTTTGTAATGGACAACAACCAAAATATGTTATCAACTCGAATTGTATATCTTGCCATCCAGCTAGGTTTAAAAACTTCTTCTTACCATATGGCATCCGTTTCAAAAGTTCCTTATATAGGCTTACAATGAAAGCATCCTCAGCAGGGTCCCACGGATGATATAAAATGCAATTTTCTAAATCACAGGTTGATAATGACTCTTTTCCATCAGGTACTCCTACTTCTGCACGTCGCAGTTCATGATATCGCATCTGAAGAAAGTTAAGACTAGCAATGTGGTGATATTTCTCAAAAAATAATTTCTCGACCCATTTACAACCTTTGGCATTTAGGAAATTACCTTCTCTATTCTGTTCTACACCCATTGCCTCTCGATGCGATATCATGAGCTGAGTATAACAACGATCGTTCCAAGATGTAGATTAGTTTCCCGCCAACGCAGCTTGTAGACCATAGCAGATTGTAACTGAGAAGACGATGTGGTATGTGATTTAGCTGTCATGTTCTCTT
This sequence comes from Dendrobium chrysotoxum, assembly GCA_019925795.1. Lineage (NCBI taxonomy): Eukaryota > Viridiplantae > Streptophyta > Magnoliopsida > Asparagales > Orchidaceae > Dendrobium > Dendrobium chrysotoxum. Next base: position 2,511,721 of record CM034313.1, read on the forward strand.
TAAATAACTTATTGCAACCACCCATGAGTCTCACCATGAATATCTTACCTAACTCATCTGTCCACTATAAATTGCTTACATGCAATCTCTGCCCAATATAAATTGTGTTAAGGTGCCGAGCATTAAGATACCGAGCAGCACCGTGCATGCTACCGAGTAATACTGAGATATACATTGTACCGAGAAATAAGTATGGATTGTACCGAGTGTACCAATAAAATTAAAGACAAGTACCGAGCATGGTACCGATTAATACTGAGACAAACGTTATACCGAGTTATAAAAACTAACATGTCGAATTGTTTAAAAGATGTTGAAAATAAAATCATTAATACATTGTTCAAGGGATTATTGGAAATGTAAATGGCACATATCACACATTCTTCTCTGCATCAATAATTCCCTGCATCATTCGTGTATATTCAGCTGACGGTTCTGTACTTGGTTGACCTGTATTGAACTCATCTGTCAAGCATTTTGGTATTGGTGTGAAAGCCGACCGCATTGTAGGTTCTTCTGTGACTGCACATTGTGATGTGGTTGTAGGACCTTGCTCTGCAGATTTCTTTTTCTTACTCTTTCTTATCTCCCAGTGACTCTTCAATCTTGCATTAAAAATGCCTTTAGGCCTGCACTTCTGTGGATCTTTAACATTCTTATGTCCCCCACATGCTAACTTGCGAATAAATGGCTGGCTGTTCTTTCCTGCAATGATGAAGTCAACATTTTCAGCCATCTCGATCATTGCTGACAACATGTACTATTCTGCATCTTCATTCCCCTGTGCTCGTGTGCTAACTTGATATGCAAATCTGCTAATATGATTTTTAAATATCATAGCAAGTCCACCCTCTTCTATTTGGCTCACTACCTTTCCAGTGTCTGTGACCTGTCCAGAAAAAAATTCTTTCCTAGCTCTAGCTGACCATCGCGACAAGAGGTACTGCGAAGGGATTCTAACGATGTCTAATTGCCTGATAACTCTCAAATAATGAGAACAAAGTAATCCCATCATGATGAAATTTTCACAGCTGCATTCCATTGTACCTTCCATTGAATTAAAGTGAACTGTCCAATGAGAAGCCTGATCTTTTTTATCAACTTTCACAAAAAATGTGGATCCATCATTAGATGCATGGTTTATACGCATCCCACCAACACCCTGTAAGAACTCCTCAAAAAAGAATATAATTTCCTTGTGTAAAAATTTGCAGCTTGCTTCAATATTCGGCTACTTTTAACTACTGGAACTATGTCAGACTAGCTACATCTGAAATATTCATCATGTTCATTTCGACGCCAACTCATCATCAGCTTCTCTAACCCCAGAAAATATTCAGTTATAGAACTTGTTTCCTTGGAAATGCCATGAGACACATTGTTGGTGGACTCTCTACGCTGTGTAGAAAGAATGCCTATATTAAAACAGTTCTTATTAAATGCTGTTGACCACTTCTTTCTTATTTTATACAGATCTTTCAACCATTCATGGCTTTGGAGGTCTCCTTCACTGATCATTTCAGCCTAGGATTTCTCAAACTCTTCCTCGGAATCACACTTACTTAAACACTTATGAAAAAACCCTCTAACTTTGTTGTTGTTATTGTAGCACCACATCTTGGGTAGAGCCTTCTTGCTTATGTGCCATTGGCACAACCTATGTCGTGTTTTCGGCAATGCAATTTCAATCGCCCTAGCCATTGCCTAGTCCTGATCAGTAAATATTTTTATGGGATATTTATCACCCATTATTCGTAAAAATATTTTAAATAACCAGGTAAATAATTCAATAGTCTTCTCCGATAAAAATGCAACCCCTAAAAGAACATTCTGCCAATGATTATTTACTCCAATAATCGGGGCATAAGCTAAATTATATTTGTTAAGCCGATAGCTAGTATCAAAAATAATAACATCACCAAAACAGTCATAATCTATCCTCCCTAAACCATCTACCCAAAAAAAATTCAACAATCTATCATTCTCGTCAATTTCTACGTCCCATGCAAACATGTTATCATGAACAAGTCGTTCTTTAAATAATTCAATAAGGGCATTCGTGTCCCCATTCTTAATCTTTGATCTTCTCTCCTTCTGAATAAAATTATATGCATCCCTCTTAGAGAATCGTATATTTCCTTCACCACCTGCTTCATCGCGTAGATACGTAAATGCATCAACTGTTCGTATTCCAGCTTCTGTTATGGATCTAAGAACTGAGGCCTTATCATCACTGATATTCTTACATAATCTAAGCAAATGTTGATATTCAGGCCTAGCTAATTCGTGATTGTGGCTCTCAATGTGTTTTTGAACCTTCCAAACTCCATCTTGACTTACTGAGAATTTAACCATAGCTGGACACCCGATTTTAGTAATGGCTCTTCGATATTTCGAATTGGAATTCAAGTCAATGCCCTTCTTAAATCCAGCTTTCGAACATACAAAGTCCTTTGATTTAATTTTCCTCGAATTTGACCAGAAACCATGATGGTCCTTCCGAACACTGAATCCAATGTTATGAGCATAATTGCAATACATGTCATATGCTTCCTTCTCACTTGAATAAACATCCTGCGCAAATGTGAAAATGATTTTAACGTTAGGAACATGCAATCTGATATTTTCGTTTCGTCTGCATCTCCCTCGGTACTCGATATTCTTATTGGTAACGCTCAGTATCTTACTCGGTATTATTCTAGGTGCCGCTCGGTACTTTACTCCGCATCTTTCTCGGTATTCGGTACCGCTCGGTATCTAACTCGGTATTATTCTAGGTACCGCTCGGTATCTACCTCGGTATTATTCTAGGTACCGCTCGGTACTTCACTCTACATCTTTCTCGGTACTCGGTATTCTTCTCGGTACGGCTGGGTACTTCACTCTGCATCTTTCTTGGATAGAAAAATACCAAGCTACTACCACCACTGGGTACCGAGAAGCAATACATGGAATACTCTCGACTTTAATACTACTGTAAATATATTCCAGGTTCAGGTCTTACCGTAAAAATCCCAGACATTTGTTCCGTGCGCCGCATCGGGATTTCTTCCTTTACATCTTCGATTTGTTCAATCTCCTCGAACGATTCTAAGTCATCCAAAGAGATTTCCATTTTCGTTTCATCTTCCTCGCTTCTCTTCACAGAGCTTTTCTAAGAAAATACCCTAAACCCTAATGTACAATAAACCACCAATTTCTCATAAAACAGAACAAAAAAGAGCGCTCTTTTTTAAATTTTCACGGGGACCCGCACGGTAAAAGGTAAATGGAAGAGCACGTGCTAAATAAATCGAGCGGGTTCATCGGGTCGCAACGTGGCATCACCCTATTGGATTCCGGATGTATAGATGCATCCGGTGCCGAACCCAATAATTTTCCCAAGGTTACAACTTTCTGACATTCCATTCTATTAAAAGCAGAATCCTACTCTAATACAAAACCTGCTCATCGCACATCATAACATATACAACCAATAGAAATCTGACACCTGTACAGCACACACCACATAGCTATAGAAAGTCAAGTCATAGTAATATTATATTCAGATAGACATATACAGTAATAAAGAAATTCTTGTTCTGGTACTTCTTCTTCCTCCTTTCATGTTCGATTACAGTTCTTGAACCTCAGGCTTCTTTAGTTTTACATGGTATCAGAGCCTCTCGGCTCACAGCCATATCCGGCCAATGGAATCATCTCCTTCCTCTCACATAGGCGAGGATGTCTTGGAGAGCCCTATAATCCCCTCTTCCTTGAAATTCTTGATTTCAAATATCAAGAACATTGTCTCTATCACACTCTCCGGCGACAACTATCCATCATGGAAATCCCAAATTATCAAATTGTTTAGAGCCAACAACTACTCCTCTTTCCTTGATCAATCGGCTGCCATTCCCCCTCGCTTCCTCCTCCAGGAAGACGGCACCTCCCGACTGAATCAACAGTTCACTCAATGGACTCTGATAGATCAAAACTTAGCTGCCGCAATCTGCTCTACTCTCTCTTCCTCTGTTCTCCCATAAATTTTGAATCTTGAATCATACACCAAAATCTGGACCACACTTGAGCGTCGTTTACAGGCAACAAATTGTTCAAGAGTCATACAACTCAAGAACGAGTTGCACAATATTTCCATGGGTCAATCCACGATGATTCAATATCTCACCTCCATCAAGACCTTAGTTGATAACATCGCAGCAGCCGGAGCCACCATTGACACAGAAGACATACTGCTTTACACTCTTAATGGACTACCATCACAATACCAAGCTTTCAAGACGTCAATTCGCACTATGCTCTCCCCAATCAGCCTTGAAGACTTATACTCTCTTCTTCTTAGTGAAGAAATAAATCTTTCTACGAATCTGCAAAAGAAGCCACCAATCCTCAACTGAACATAGCTCTATATTCCTCTCATGGCCGAGGAAGAAACAGAGGTCGATTCTTCCATAACGCTGGCCGAGGTCGCAACACCAACTCCTCACCACAACCACTCTCACCCTCTCCTACCGCCAACATCTACTGCCAAATCTGTGGCAAATGAGGTCATCAAGCCAATCTATGCTGGCACCGCCTCAATCTACAATATCTCACTCCAGCCGCACAGCTTACAACACTTCTTGTCGCTACACCAACTTCCGCATCTGACTGGATATTGGATTCAGGGGCCTCATCTCATCTCACGAACATCATTGACAACATATTTCAACCGTCTGATTATCAAGTAACAGACTCAGTCACAATCGGAGATGGTCGCAATCTTCCCATTGCTCGCTTAGGTTTTGGCATGCTCCCTACTCCCACACGTAAGCTCTTTCTTCACAATCTACTCCATTTGCCTCAACTTTCCTACTAGCTACTCTTTGTGTCCAATCTTGCAAAAGATAACAATCCATCTATTCTTTTTGACGCATCTGGATTTTAAATAAAGGATCGAACAATAAACTCAATAATTCTCTCGGGACCCTGCCGTGATGGCATCTACTCAATCTCAAATTCTTCAACTTGTCCTCATCAAGCTGCTGCATTGTCCGCTGTCATCCCAACATCTCTCCGTTGGCATTTCCGCCACGTCACCCTCACCAACAAGTCATGGACATCATCTCCAAGTCCAATTGTTATCTTGCCATTCCTAATTAAGCTTCTTTTTTCTCTTCTTATAAGACCTCTAAAGGTCATAAGCTTCCCTTCTCTAGATCTCTCAATCACACTATAATCTGTTAGAAATGATACACGCTGATGTATGGGATCCAACCTCTTTTCCATCAATGCAAGGTTTTCAATATTACGATTCCTTTATTGATGATGCTTCTCATTTTACATGGGTTTATCCACTAATACAAAAATCTGATGTGTTTCCCACATTTGTAAAATTTCATACTGCTATTGACAACCAATTCTCCCTAAAAATTAAACATCTCCACAGCGATGGTGGTATTGAATACCTCAACAAAAATTTACTAAACTACCTTCAAACTCACAGCATCTCACACCAGATTAGCTATTCGTATACTCCGAAATAAAATGGGCTCGCTGAGAGAAAGCATCGTCACATTATTGAGACCACAAGAACCTTATTGCATACGACTGCTCTTCCCTACAACTTGTGGCTTGACACACTCCTTACAGCAATTTATCTCATTAACCTCATGCCTTCCCCCACCACTTACAACAAATCCCCATACCAACTTCTATATCACAAAGCTCCACAATACAACCATCTCAAAATATATGGTTGCGCCTATTATCCACTTCTTCCTCCCATTGCCAGATACAAACTCTCTCCCAAATCCACGCTATGCATCTTCATTGGCTATGCTCAATCCTACAAGTGTTACAAATGTCTTGACCCAACCACGGGAAGAGTTCGCATATCCAGACACGTTTTCTTTAATGAACAAACATTTCCCTATCTCAATCATCATTCCAACAACAACCCTACATCCGTCACCTCCACCTCAACAAACCCCTCCCTTCTTCTTCCTACCTCTCTACCTACACCTATTGTTGACCTCGTTTTCTGCATTTAGACCCTCGAGCGTACGAGTTGTCGTTCAATTGGGTTAGATTTGGGCCCAAATGGGCTCGACTGTGTTTGATCGACTCAATTAAGCTGCGACGAGCTGAGTTCGGGTTGAATCGACGTCAATTTTTTTTAAATCGACTCGACTCGAGCTGAACTTGGTTCGACTATGCTCGATCAGTTATGATTAGCGCATATCGATCCCGTCAGGCCCGATTTGACTTTAATTACTACTAATTTTAAACTTAATTTTATTTAATTAAATTAGTGTGGAATCAGACCAAGCCCAAGCCCAAATAGATCCGGGTTGAGTCAAGCCCGGGGCGGACTCGATTGACCCGACTTAACGCCATTTAAAGCCATTTGCCTTTCTATACGATTTGAATTTCTTCCCTAAATCAGGTAGTTACATCGATGGCTCTGGGCGAGTGCGATCTCCCTTTCAGCCAGAATCTCGCTACTCAGGAGATTTCTGCGATTCGAGCAGGCGTCGAGCAGCGAGCAATGCTATTTGCGGTGATTTCAGAAGTCGAAGCAAAATGGCGAGAAGAGGCGGGCTTCCTCTTTCGGGGTGAGCGGACGCATATCCTAGGCGGAGACTCTAGAGAGGGCATCGGCTCTCATTGACCTCCCTCTCTCCCTCTCGCGTGATCGAGCGGATCCAAGAGGCGGACCCCCCTCTTCTTCTCGGTCGTTCGCACGTCCCAGGCGGAACTCCTGGACTTCCGCCCCTCCCCCTCTCTTCTCCGTCTCTCTGTGTTTCGCACCAGACCCGAGCCGAAGCCGAACCCCCTCCTCCTCTCCTCCCTCAACGAACAGCCCGCCGATTTCCTGCCCTAGTTGCTGGCCTTCCTTCTCTGACTGCAAGGTGAGCTCATCTCGTTCTTCTTCTTCTTCTTCCTCCTTCTTCTTCTTACCCTTCTCCTTTTTTCTTCCTCTTATTCCCCTTCCTCTCCTTCTTTATAAAATTTGAGAATGAAACTTTTTTTGAGTTTTCATTTGCTCCATGTGTGTATACACGTTGTTGAGATGATTATTATATGAATCATGAGAGTTTTGTTTATGAATATTACTTAGAGGATTTCAATCCAATAGGTGTGCAAATTGAAATTCTATGCTAGCTTATTGCATGTGATCTTATAAATATTGCATGTCAAGTGTTTGATAAAATGCCATCAAAAGAATTTGTGATGTTTGGATAATTACTTTCTTAACAAAATGCTTTGGGAACATATCTAGATGCAAAAAGGAAGATTTTCATCACTTCCCTTCCTTGCGTTGCTTGAGAATGCGAGATTAGGAGTAGATATTTATGTCAAGAAGTTGGTTCATTCTCTTATTTATAGTTCATGCCATGCGTAACATGAGGGCTTGGGTTTGTGGTAGATCTTAACCATGCCTTGGTATAACTTTGTTTCTTTTGTGACGACATGATGGTTCTCTCGTATTGTAATAAATGTAATGCTCACTGTCAAGGGTTGGCGCTTAGTTTCTTGTGACGTTTTCTATCGCTTTCTATTTGAAGAAAATAGTATCTAGGATTGCCATTGGATGCAATGTTTCTTGTTGTATCATGAGATTCTATTCGGTATGAGTTATTGTTCTTGCCCTTGAAACAGATGAACTTGTGATTAGGGAGATATGGCTCTCACTTTCTATTTGGAGAAAATAGTATCATGAGATTGAAGTTTCGTTATCTTCATATTGTCACTGGAATGCATTGTTATTAATAAACTCTTTGTAAAGTCATTGTTGTGAATATGAGAATTCGTTGCATTGGAAGGGTGGCCAAATGTATGAATTGTTGTGGATCTTCTTGTTCTCTAAATTATACATCTGTAAGCTTCCTTTGAGACTTTTGGTGGTATATAGCATGAGGAGTGAAAATTCATTAGAAGAATTCTAAAATCTGTTTTGTGCAAAAAAAAAAAGGGGCTTTAAAAGTGGTTCTTTGTGTTGGAAAATATTTTGTATTGGAAAGTTTTAAAGTTTGCTTTGTGATTGGAGGACTTCATGATGTTGCTATATGTCACGAAACTGTATGAATTTTGGGAGGTGATTTGTGAATCATTGATCTCTTTTGGACCCTTGATGGCATGTAATGAGAAGGTTGGAAATCTATTGGAAAGCAATCACATGCTCCAGTTCAAGGTTGTGTTATGAAAGCATATTTAACCATAGAGGTTGACAGATTTTGAGGTGTTTTTTTTTTTGTGCTTTATTGAATCTTTTTTTTTTTCCTCCACTTGTTTAGACTTTATATAAAAGTAGTATTGGCAATTTTATCAGAAAACTTTCATGGTACATTATGTCCCAATTTTCGAGCATACTTTGGGTTTAATATGGAATGATTTGGTTATGTGGGAAAATGATATACATTGTAGCTGGAAGCATGTTTAGTTCCAAGGAATCATGGCGAATGATGAAATACTCTTGTTTTATTCTTAAAATCTTGGTTTCCCTTTCATTTGTTTGAGTTTCATGTGGAGAGTCATGTTAATGGTGGTGTTAGAAAATATTCTTGGTGCTTCATGTTTTATAGAGTCTTCTTTCTTGAGGTGTTTTTGAGAGGCTTCATGAATTGCTTTATGGTTAGAAAGTTTTATGAGATGTTTAAGTTGAAAAGCTTTATGATACACCATATGTCAAGATTCTATGGCTTTGTTTTATGTTGGAGGGTTTTATGAGTTATATTTGATTGGAAAAGCTTTGTAAATTATTTTTGCATTGAGAAGTACTACGATACGATTTGTGAATGTTTTATAATAGAAGGCTTTACAAAACCTTCCTGTTAGAAGACTTTTATGGATTTACCCCACGTCAAAGAAATTTATTATTCGTTCTGCATCGAAAGATTGTAGTGGATTATATATTGGAAGGTTTTATGTGTTGCTTTATTTGGAAGGTTCTAGGCATTATTTTGTGGATTGGGGGTTTTATGTATGGCTTTGCACTTTGGAAGCTTGATGTTGAAGGGTTTCTTTAGGTCCCCTCAAAGTGAAATAGACTTTTATGGATGATTGTTCTTTCTCTTATTCGCTTTTGGTTCCAAAAATGGGTTAAAAGAAGTGTAGAGTGGAAGTATGTTTGGATTAAAAGTGGAAAAGTCTTTTTTTTGGGTTCCAGTTTTAAAGCTTGTTTCCTTTTCGTCATTTTGAGTTTATATATATATATATATATATATATATAGATGATGTGGGCAATAGGGTTATATGTTCTAAACGCTTGTTCAAATCGTGGGGATAACAAATAGCACCTAATTCTCCTTTCTTTTTACTCATGTTGCATTGAATTAAAGGAAAGGGTGTTTTAGAGGCATGCTTGGCTTTGAATAAGCATGTCCAACCTCAAGGTGCTAACATTTATTTTATTATATCGGCTTTCCATTCTTTTCTTTTCGGCGTCGTCATCTTTTTGTTTGCTTTCTCGCCCTTTTGCTACTTGCCTACTTGTGCTTTAAAATCAAATGTTTGCAAAGTGTGAAAGCTCAAAGGTGCAAGGTGGCTCGACCGGTATACAAGCCCGATAAAAACAAGGTACGTTAATATTTTAATAATATTTTTGTCATTTAGATAATTAATATTAATGTGCTCTAATACACCTCTCCTTTACTTGTTTGTGTTTTGCGAGGTGCATCTGGGAGAGCAAAGGGACAATGGACCCAGGGGTCGCAGTGACGAAGGAGCCTTCATAAATAAATCAGTCGCCCCCATTCATTCCGGTGGGGGTGCTACGGGCGATACCACCGGGTCATAGCCCCTGGTGCTGTAAGTTTCTTAAAAACTTAGACAGCCTTTAGGAGCCATCAGTGTGCACGCCCCCCACCCTTAGGGCCTTGTAGCAACTTCAATATTATTAGGATCTTTTTTGTTTCTTTTAGATCCATAAACCCATTTTATACACATGCGAATGTCCAAGGGGTTAGAAGTAAATTTCATTTCATCTCCCACAACACTAGCGAAACTTAAGGACAAAAACCTAAGGATGAGTCTTAGACAACATAGACTTAGGATGCATGCTCCTTTTAGGATAGAAATCATAAAACATAGAAAAGCATAGTGACATTCTACCATAGGATTAGTGTAGTGATATCTGAGGTTAATTAATCACTAATAATAACCAACCCTTAATCAAATCATAATCAGCTCATACAATCACTAAGAGGGAAAACTTGAACATAAGGGTGAACTAAGGCTAATTAATCTATTAATCATCTCCTAATCAAATACTAACTAAATAAGATCCACTAAAATCAATTTGAACCTAAAAGTTATAAAATTGGAGAACAAACCTAAAACTAAAACTTTCCTAAAACTCAAACCTTAATCAAACCCTTTTGTAGTTAATCTCATACTTGGCCTAAAACACCCCTAACCTTGAACATTAATGAACCATAGCTTAATCAACAAACTCATAGGAGATTTATTAAAGCTTAAGTACAACTTGAACTTTAGAACCTTAATAACTCACCTAAGTTTTAATTACATCATTAATCTAATTCTTTAAAATCAACCAACAAACCCCTAATTAATGATAAATCATCTAATCTACTTTCTCTTTTCAACAAACTAAATTAACTCAACAACATTGGTTACTACTGGGTAACCCAGGCCTACGAGGCTATTAAGTTAGCCCCAAGGAGGGTGAAATAAACCTCACGGCCTCGGTGAGCAACAAAGGTAGTAATCAATTGAATACTAGAATAAAATCCCTAAAATCAATCTTAATTTGCTAATACTTGCACTTAAACTAAAAATACCCTTTACCTTCAACAAATCAAATTACAAATAACTTTAACTAAATTATCCCACATAGGACACACCTCAAACCACACAGCCTACACACACCTAGATTTGTTTAGTAGGACACGACTCCTAGTTTTAGATTAGGCCGGTGTTTTCTTTACTTTTGTTCCTGTGATGTGACGATTTGCATGTGACACGTGTGCTGGTTGTTCTAGTTTCTATGTTAGATTTCTGTATTGATTTCTGTGATGGTCACTTTATTTACTGCATTGTCTCTGTGATGTGATGGGCGATAGATTACCCATAGGTTAGGGACGATTTTGATACTGACGATGTTTTCTGCAGGTGGCCATGCTCACACAGCGCTAAAAGGGGGCTAAAAATAAATAAGTCATAAATAACTGCTACAGGTGCTTTAGCTACTTAGCCCCCAAATAAATAAGAGCATGGCCAAGTGTGGCTGGTTTGAGTATTTTCTTTTCATATATAACTGCGTGGGATGATTGATTTTGATTGTTTAGGATAACCCTGCAGGAGAGTCTAGATTTTTCTTTTATAATTCTGATGTAATGTATTCATTGTATCGAGTTGTGAAAGTTTGTAAAATGGGGCATTTTATGAAAGAGTAGGGATCCAAAGGGAAAGGAAAGTCCCCTCACAGGGAATTCCTTTTCATTTGGATATCCTACTGACGATGTACTACGAGGAGACTAAGAGCAGGCGATCCACAGAAGGACCAGAAGATGAAGATGAAGACTAAAAATGCCTCATTTTAAAACTTGCGTCGTTCTATAGGATTAGAATCCAGGTTGTTGTCGGTGGAGCCTGGCCACCACTACTTTTCTGTACTCTGGGATGTATATTGTATGGCACTTGCCATGGACTTTGGACACTCTTTTTTGTGATTTCGGATGTGATGATTTACTTACTTGTTTGCGCAGTAGAAATGGCATGATTTTCATAGGTTTTCTTTCTTGCATGTGTATGTGCCTGATTCGCTAGGCTCTTTAGGGATAAAATTCTTCTACTCATAATTAAAGTTAAAATTTTAAGAATTAAATAACATAGAAAGATAACGATTTAGGGAATAGCCGGAGTCGTCCGGGGTCGCATGCATATCAATGCATCTTCTTTCCTTGTTTAGACACTTCCCCGCCCGAGGGTAGAGTTCAGATAATCCGACCTATGAGGATGAGGTTCTGAACCTGGGGAAGCCTAGTCTTTCTAAAAATTTATTTTTATAAGCCTTTTTAAAATTTCATACATCTCTGATTTGGGTATTTAATCAGCACGCATTGCATTAGTAACTAATTAAAATTAAGATTTAATTGCATTAGTCTTAGGAACATAGTACCATACATAAATTCGGGGTCACTTAGGAAATCTCTCTAGATGTCGACCTCAACTTCCAAAAACTCAACCATCCATCCATCTTTCATAAAGACCGGATAGCATGGATTTTATACGATTAGGTGGTTTAGCTGGCTTTCCTTTTTCAGGCAGGATATAAGTCCAGGATGCATTAGTTAGGACACGGGCCTTAGTGTTGTATGGAACACTGAGCCCACCTTAGATTTAGGATCCAAGGCTACTACATTGGGTGTCTCGTAGTATGCCTCATCGGTGGGTAAGCTCCTCCTCCTTCTGGGGCTATAAACCCTACCTATCCGCGTCACATGGATGACGCCGCTTCTATCTTTCTCTCACGCATGCGATATGAAGTGATTTCTTTTTCTCCAGTTTCCTTCAGTTTGGCCGGCCGAGTGCTTATGTGATCCGTGCATGCTGAAGTAACCGAGTTGAGCCTATCTTTTCCCCTTGATTAGGAAGATCTTAGAAGTTTGCCTATGTGCCAAATCCATTTGAGAGAATAATGTAGTATCCTTAATCGAGAGTTTTCTTAGGCTAAGGTCTAAGATGTGATTAACCACGGGGGCTTGCGCCCGTGGGAGACCGATCCCCACATCAAATAAACCCCACCCGAGCTAATGTATCGAGTGGGGGAAATCTCGTGACTTTTGGGTTATGCATACTGTTATCCATCGAAGTATGTGGGCGAAAGCCTCTATCCTCCATGGCTAATCATATGTATAATCCTATCTGCCCTCCCATTGGTCTATTTGTGTAGAATGCGAAGGTCTACGATCATTTTGTCCTACGGGATAGTGTGGCCGTACCCTTCACATTCTGTTCCCCACAAGTAGAATCCTTTCGGAGACCCACAGATTTCTGGCGACCACGGTGGGACAGGTCTCTCTCTCCATCTTTGGATTATGTATTATTCTCTCTGGTGTGTACTCCGGATTTGGTACTCCTTAGTTAGGTTCCTTCCTTTCTGGCCTGTTTGGCTGTTCCACCCTTTCTTCCTCTCTTTCTTTCTTGTCGAATTGTCCGATGCTAATTGTTTCAGTTTGTGTCAGCAGACAGTACGATGGCGTTTCCCGGTCCTTCTGTTACCTTTTGTTTCGGCTCTGACTCGCGGGTGACACTTCCTGAGTCCCTGCTCTCGAGCCTACCTGCAGGAGGGATCACTTTTGGATCCTTCACTGACTCGGCGTACGTCACTCTTGGCGGGCCGACCCCTTCTGAGGCTGCAGCCTTCTCTCCCCCACAGAGGAGAGGGCGTGCAGCCATGCGTCCTTTTGGACGTCCAGTTGCTCGGTACCCAGCCCGGGCACCTGTTCGTCCCGCTGTTGTTCGTGCGCAGCCAGTGCGCCCCGTGGCTAGGCAGCCAGTGCCTAGGCCACTTCCTGTTCAGCCCGTTTGTCCAGTTGTTAGGCGGCCAGCGCCTACAGCACCCGTTGTTCAGACAGCTCCGGCCCCTCAGCGCCGGCAGCCAGTACTTCCCTTACCTGCTGCCCCGGTAGAGGCTACTCGTGCTCGGGCCTCCCCTCCTCCTTCCTCCTCGAGGAAGAGGGGTGCTCAGGCCGAGCTCCCTCCACCTCCTACCCGTCGGGTTTCAGTTTTCGCTAGGCTTTCTTACCCTGAGACTGCCCAGCAGACCCCGACGACTCTCCCTGCAGTTCCTGTCCCTCCAGTTGTCCAGTCAGTCGGTTCCGACATAGCGTCGTCCTCCGCTTCTGGCCTTGGGAGAAGGGCCCGAAGGAATAGGAACAGGAGGTTGCGTTTGGCAGCACAGGATGCAGCAGCCCAGCAGATGGCAGTTTCTGTGGCTCAGCAGGAGCCAGCCCAGCAGCGAGTGGTCCCCTTACAGCGGGAGCCACGTCGACCCGTAGTTCCCCCAGTCCACGATGTAGTAGTTGCTCCTGAGATCGACGCAGTCCAGGGAGGACGCTTCTCTCCATTAGTACATAGTGGTGATGAGGAGGACGTCGTCCGTATTGCGGCGGCCCCTCCTGTTACTACTACCCTCCCACGTGCTAGAGTCCCCAAGGACAGTGTTGCTAGGGCCCTCACTCGGAGGATCCGAAGCATTGTCCGTTCAGCACGTGGTAGGGGTCGTATTAGTGAGGAGAGGTTACTCCACCAGATCTCTCAGGTGCATGCTCAGTTACAGAGGCAGTCAGTTAGACAGAGTTATCAGTGGCGGAGAGGACAGCCGCCACGTCAACAGCAGACTAGAGCAGTCGCCACAGTTAGACCCCGGACTGACACCCCTACAGTCGGACGACGCCCACGTCGTCATGGACGTCACCCGGAGCAAGATGTTGTTCAGCCTCAGCTTGGTTCAGTAGTTGTTGTTCCACCCTCACGGTTGGATGTCCTCACTGGGTCCCGTAGCAGTAGGTGGGTTTGGAGGCGTCGGCAGGTGGACCCACCTGTCGAGACAGAGCAGACGGTTGGGACCATTCAGCGTGTTGATACATTTCCTTCAGGATCAGCAGCAGTTCCAGTGGCTTGTGAGGAGGTGACAGATGTTCAGGAGGATGTTTCTTTGAGTAGTACCCCAGCTCGAGCGGAGCCAGTTTCTGTTCTTAGCCCCCATAGGATCACTGCTCCTATGGATCCATACATCGATGCCCTTTGTCAGGCCTTCTCCGGTGAGGACTTACTCGGAGAAGAGTCAGAAGAGGACATCCCCGTCCACAGAGTTTGTGTTGTCACGAGACGGGGTGTTTCAGATGAGCATATAGAGCAGTATGATGGAGTAGAAGAGCAGGGGGAGGCAGATGTACCTTCCACCTCAGCACTAGGTGGACCTCCCCGGTCAGTAGATACGGATGCCACAGTTTTGCAGCTACAGACCCAGATGGCGGAGATGGCCAGAGTTATGGCGGCGATGACCGCCCAGTTGACAGCATTGGGGGCTGCACCCCAAGTCATGGATGTAGGTACTCCTACTACATCCAGGGATGAGCCAGCAGTACCACAGGCAGTAGCACCAGAGCCTGTGAGAGTGGACAGGGTTCAGAGGACAGTCCCGGTACCACCCCCAGCAGTACAGTCCAGTGTGCCAGTTCAGAGTCAGTCAGTTCAGTTGTCACCAGGACAGATCCAGGACATGATTGCACAGAAAGTTGAGCAAGCTATCTCTTCTAAGAAGTCTGGGGATTTAGTCAGTAGAGGTCGTCCGTACCCTATAGAGTATGAGCGGGAGCCATACCCCGCAGGTTTTGTCCCTCCTCGTTTTCGGGTGTTTGATGGGTTAGGGAACCCAAGACAGCATGTGGCTCAGTACCGGGCCATATGTTGCAACATTGGAGGGAACGATGCATTGATGCTGAGATTGTTTGTTAGTAGTTTGGTGGGAGTGGCATTTGAGTGGTATGCCGATCTCCCCAATGATTCAGTGCATACATTTGCTGAGTTGGAGCAGTTGTTCATTCAGAGGTTTATCAGTACTGAGCATAGAGTGACGGTTGGTGAGCTGGTAGTGGCCAGACAGCGTCCCCATGAGACTCTACCTAACTACATTGTTAGGTGGAGGAACCTTAGTCTCCAGTGTGAGCCTCAGTTGCAGGAGCAACATGCAGTTGAGATTCTATTGAAGAACATAGATGGTCCTATCGCTCCCTACCTGAAGGGTTTTAGCATTCGAACCTTTCAGAAGTTGTTAACCAAGGTCACTAGTTTGCAGGACAGCATACCCGCTGCAGTCCCTCCTAAGGTTGAGAGTCAACCCCCGCGTAGACCTCAGCGTCAGGAGTTTTCAGGGGCACCACCTCCTAGGAAGGTGGAAGTGCATAGTACCTACGAGTCTCAGGATAGGGGCAAGAGGCCCATGGTCAGTTCAGTGCCGCATCGTCCACCAGCACCTCCTCCACGACCACAGTTTCAACCTAGACCACAGGTGCCACCACCGGCACAGCCTCCTGTACAGTTTCAGCCACGACCTCAAACTCAGCAGTTTAGACCTCCCCACAGGACTCCAGAAAGTCAGCAGTACCTACAGGAGAAGCTTAACAAGGAATACCCCTTTAAGAGGGAGAGTGTACGAAAAATCTTTAAATTCCTTGTTAAGAAAAATATCATAACATTTCCATTCAATAAGAAGCCAGGAGAAGAGGGTCAGACAGAGCACCCGTTGTATTGTCCCTTCCACCGACATGTTGGGCATGTCCTTGAGGATTGCTATGTGTTCAAAGACAGAGTAGAAGGTCTTATGGCTAGTGGAGAGATTCACTTGCAAGACAGTGATTTAGTACAGCCTCAAGGCAAGATTGCTCAGATAGTTCAGATGGTTACAGACACCAGGCAGTGTGACAGTCAGTGTGGTGGGCAGAGCAGTGGTAGTAGAGTACCCCTTAGTTCTGGGGAGGAGTGGCAGCTTGCACTCTCTCGCAAGACAAGAGATATGATCAGACGAGCAGTTCAAAGTTCAGAGGCAGTTGAGAGGAGGTCTCCACAGGCCAAGTCGACAGTTGCCAGCCCAGTTACTCCGCCAGTTTCTTTCTCTTCTCCTTCTGTTGTAGTGCCTACTGAGCACATTTCTCCTACTTCTTGTACTAGAAAGATGTATGAAAGAGAAAAATTTATTGTAACCTCTGAGGGGAAGACGGGGTCTCTTCCAGCACTTACGCTGAAGGATTTCGTTCTCCCTTCTATTGATGATGAATTAATGGAAGAGGATGATTCTGGCTACTTCTGGTCTTTTCCTTCTAGTTCTACTTTTTCTGGCACTCGTTCTTTTCGTGCTTTAGTTATTTCTGGTGATGATAATGATCCTTCATATGGAGAAGAATTTGAGTGCGAAGAACCTGTGTTCACCATTCCTGAAGGAGGTTGTTACATGGATTCTGGAGATGAGTCCGAGAACACACTCCAATCTCTTTTTGCAGAACCAACACAAGCCATGGTCTCTGAACCAAATGAGTCTCCGGTTGAGCTTGACTCAGTGCAGGAGATCCAGTTGCGTTCAGGGAAAGTCCTTCCACCAAAAATGGCTAAAAATAGTAAAGAAAAAGATAGAAACATCATTACCCAACAGGATGATCCTATCCCTCCTCCTCAAGCACCGGCGAAAGAGAAGGGAAAAGGCCCTCAGTTGGATGTTGATTACAATGTGTTGGCACATTTGAGAAAAATTCCATCTCTTCTTAGTGTTTACGATGCACTTATGATGTCTTCTGACTTGAGAGAGACCTTGGTGAAAGCTTTACTTGAGCCAGAATCTTATCAAGCCTTCTTTGCCACTGAGTCTGTTAAGGATGCATGCTATTTGAGAGAGATGCCATGCATTACATTTTCAGATCAGGATCTGCTCTTAGGGACTTCTGAGCACAACCGTCCCTTGTATGTCACTGCTGAAGTAAATGGTTATGAGTTGAATAGGGTCCTCATTGACCAAGGTGCTTCAGTCAACATCCTTAACTATGAGACTCTAAAGAGCCTTTCCCTTGGTCATTTGAAACTAACCTCAGACAAGATTATGTTAAAAGGTTTCAATGATCAGGGACAACGTGCTCTAGGGGCCATTACCCTGCCTCTAAAATTTGGAGATCTTCTAACTGAGGCTAAGTTTCATGTTATTGAAGCGGATACCTCATACAAGGCTCTCTTAGGAAGGCCTTGGATTCATGAACATGGAATGGTGCCCTCTACGTTACACCAGTGCATGAAGTATATGAGGAATGATGTAGAGTTCTCCATTCCTGGAGATACTCAACCTTTTTCCGTGCATGAGGTCTCGATTTATGATGACGCCGAGCATTACATGCCTCGCAAGGCCCATAGACCTCCCGTTGCCCAGTCACCAGTGATACCTGCCAGTGTTGTACAGGGTTCTCTGCAATCACTTGCACAGGGTCCTATACGGCCACTAGTACAGGGTCCTTCACAGGTTTGTATTGAGGCAAATCTTTCCACTGCAAATCCTGCTGGATCTTCCTTTCAGTTTGCAGTCGGGCACGACGTTCCCCCTAGTAGAGGTAGGGGATGGCAGGGTAGGGGTCGAGGTAGAGAGTCAGCTCGCCCCCCGAGGAACTTTGACACTCGAGTTCCCCCTCCCTCACACCTTTATACTTCCTCTTTGACTGTTGAGTCCGATTCTGATGATGAGATGGTCGAAGCGCCTCGTCATTCAGCTCCCTCGCCTGCCTTTAGTGTTGCTGATTATAGCGCATACCCTACGTTCCGTAGGTATCTGATACCTAAAGGCGGTTTAGTCGTTGATAGTAGCTCAGACGACGATGTAGATGTTGGACGTCAGACTACTGCCCGGCAATCCCTTTCTCGTCAGATGTATGGGATGAGAGTCGAGGAATCTCCTCTTCAGCCCTCCTTGACACCTTCCACTAGTGCTCGTGGTGCACTACACTCTGATGGTCGTTCTGTACAAGAGTTGCACACTCTTTATGTGCCACCACAGCCTGGTTGGCATGCGTCACTGTTCCATAGTGTAGGTACCCCACAGACCACTGACATACAGGGTCCTGTAGAGTCCACTACGAGCGGTGAAGTCTTGCTGGTCCCCCGATACTTTTCCCCTTTCGTGGATAGTTATGCTGAACGGGGTCTTGTCCCTTCAACCTGGTCTAAGGGGCAAGCTCTACAGCAAGCCCGTATTTGGCGAACTGATCTCCCTCAAACTCAGCAGGGTCTAGGCTATTTTGAGAAGGATCAGTTCCCCTCTACCAACGTCCGTGTCATCTCCCACTCTTACCCGGTTGTTTCCATCTCTGATGATGAAGACCCGGACGAAACGGAGGACAGGATCCTTGATGCTCCACGAGAGTTTGAAGATGGCGTTACTTCTGCCATGGACGAACTAAAGGAGATCAATTTGGGTACTGAATCGGACCCTCGACCCATCTTTCATAGTGCTTTGTTATCCGATTCAGAGGCCCAAGAGTATATTGAACTCATATCCGAGTTTAGGGATTGCTTTGCCTGGAACTATACTGAGATGCCTGGTTTAGATCCAGAAGTAGCAGTCCATAAGTTGGCCATTAAGTCTGATGCAGTCCCTGTTAAACAGTCACCTCGTAGGATGAGGTTAGAGATTGAGCAACAGGTGATCGCTGAGACTAAGAAGCTTATAGAAGCTGATTTTATTCGGGAAGAGAAGTATCCCACTTGGCTTGCCAATGTTGTTCCAGTCCGGAAGAAGAGTGGTCAAATCCGTGTCTGTATAGACTTCCGTGATTTGAATAAGGCATGTCCTAAGGATGATTTTCCTCTCCCCATTCCCGAGTTGATGGTTGACATTGCTTCATCCCATAGCATTTTCTCCTTCATGGATGGTTCATCTGGTTACAATCAGATAAAGATGGCCCCTGAAGATGAGAGATTCACTGCTTTTCGCACCCCTATCGGTGTGTTCTGCTACAAGGTGATGCCCTTTGGCCTCAAGAATGCCGGGGCCACCTATCAGCGTGCTATGACCGTCATTTTTGATGAGCTGATTCACGAGCAAGTAGAATGTTATGTGGATGATTTAGTAGTCAAAAGCAAGGTCCGTAGTGATCACCTTCGAGATCTACGAATCGTTTTTGAGCGCCTACGCAAGCATAGCTTGAAGATGAATCCCCTAAAATGTGCATTTGGTGTTACGGCGGGGAAGTTTCTCGGTTTCATTATTCGCTATCGTGGCATTGAGATTGATCCCTCCATGATCAAGGCCATAGTAGATTTGAAACCCCCCAAGAGTCTTACCCAGTTGAGGTCCTTTCAGGGTAAGCTTGCTTTCTTGCGGAGATTTATCTCCAATCTTGCCGGTAGATGTCATCCGTTTGCTGCTCTAGCAAAGAAGGATGCCCGCTTTCATTGGGATAGGAAGTGTCAGGAGGCCTTTGAGAGCATAAAGCGCTACTTGACAAGTCCCCCTGTGTTAGCTGCACCCATCCCTGGTAGACCGTTGATTCTTTACACTACGGCCTTGGATGAGTCACTTGGTGCACTCTTAGCTCAAGAAAATGAAGAAGGTAAAGAAAACGCCTTATACTACCTTAGCAGGCGTTTGATTCCTGCAGAGCTAAAATATCCGGCAATGGAAAAGCAATGTTTGGCTTTGATTTTTGCTGTGCAGAAGCTTAGACACTACATGCTCTCACACAAGATTAGTCTAATTTCTAGAGTCAACCCTTTGCAGTATTTGATGACCCGTCCGACTTTGTCAGGTCGTCTCGCACGTTGGTCTATGATCTTACTGCAGTTTGACATTACCTTCGTCCCTCAGCGGGCCGTCAAAGGACAGGCTCTAGCTGACTTTCTGGCTGCCCACCCGATTCCTGCAGATTCTCCACTTAATGATGATTTACCTGATGAACTAGTCATGAGTGTGGAAGAACAGGAGTCCCCCACTTGGGAGTTTTATTTTGATGGAGCATCTTCTATCAAATCACTACGTCCTTATGAGACTCCCGTGGTTAGGGTAGGTTTGGGGTTAGTCTTTGTGTCTCCTGAAGGTCACACCCTTCGTTTCTCTTACAGTCTTTCAGAACCTCGTACTAACAATGAAGCTGAGTACGAAGCTTTGATTTTGGGACTGGAGTTGGCCATTCAGATGAATATTGTGCGGGTAAAGATCTTCGGTGATTCCCAACTAATTATTAATCAAGTGGCTGGAATCTTCAAAGTTCTCAAACCCGAGCTCTTGCCTTATCACAATAGGGCAATGGAACTTCTATGCTTGATCCCTGAGGTAACTTTAGTTAGAGTCCCTCGATCTGAGAATGGTAGGGCGGACGCACTAGCTAAACTTGCTAAGGAGTTGGCTGACCCAACTGGAAAGCCGGTGTCTATCACTGTCCAGTATCGTCAGGCCTTATGCCCGGCAGACTTATCCCCTTCTCCTAATCAGACCCTTACAGTATTTGCTGTTGAGGAAGAGTTAGATTGGAGAATCCCTTTCGTGGAATATCTGAAGCATGGTAGACTCCCGGATGATCGTTCTCTTGCCACCCAAATTAGAAAGAGAGCTTTATCATTCTCCTACGTTAATGAAACGTTGTATCGACGCTCATTTGACCAAATGTGGTTACGTTGCCTCAACAATGAGGAAGCTCGTAAGGTCATGGGCGAGATACACGAGGGACTTTGTGGTGCCCATCAGTCCGGACCTAAGATGAAGGTCAGAATTAAACGCCTCGGTTATTACTGGCCAACTATGATTCGTGATTGTATGGGGCACGCTAAGAGGTGCCATCAGTGCCAGATCCATAGCACTGTTATTCACCAACCCCCTAATCCGTTGCACCCCACTGTGTCTTCTTGGCCTTTTGAGAGCTGGGGTACGGATGTAGTGGGTCCTATTGACCCTCCTTCCTCTAGGGGTCATAGATTTATTCTAGCTGCCACTGATTACTTCTCTAAGTGGGCAGAAGCCATCCCGCTTAAGGAAGTTAAATCAGAGGATGTGATGCGCTTCTTCCGCGATCATGTTGTCTACCGTTTTGGTGTTCCGCGCCGTATAATCTCGGATAACGGCCCGTCATTTAGAAGCACCAAAATTGCTAGATTTGCCCGCCGCCATAACATCAACTGGCGTTATTATTCAATTTATTATCCTAGGGCCAATGGTTTAGCTGAAGCATTCAATAAAACTTTGGTCCAGTTGATAAGAAAAATACTTGCGGCAATAAAAGAGAGTGGCACGACAAATTGCCTGAAGCATTGTGGGCCTATAGGACTACGTACCGCACTCCTACTCAATCCACCCCATATGCTTTGGCTTTTGGGGTTGAAGCTGTCCTCCCACTCGAGGTTGAGCTCCCTTCACTGCGCGTAGCAGTCAACCATAATCTCTCTCACGAGGATAATGCCCGACTACGGTTGGAAGAACTTGACGGTTTAGAAGAGCTCCGTCTACAAGCTCATCAGAACCTTAAGTTATATCAAGCCCGTATGGCCCAGGCACATGATCGCCTCGTTCGACCTCGTGCTTTCCGGGTCGGTGATTTAGTTCTTGTCTTGCGTAGGCCTATCATCTCGCATCGTCGTCGAGGTGGTAAGTTTGAGCCCATTTGGGAAGGGCCCTTCGCCGTAGAGCAAGTATATGAAGGTGGCTCTTACCTGTTAGTTGATGCGAATGGCGTTCACCCCATGCCTGTCATCAATGGTCAGTACTTGAGAAAGTACTACACTTGAATGTGCACATCGCAGGGGGGCACCCCTCCGCCACCCGTAAATATCCCTCTGTATAGATATAGCTTGAAAGGATCTCCTCTACTTTTCGGCAGTCCGTGGCCACGACGATTTGTCCTCTACCACGTGATGTTCGTCATGCAAAGTACGAGGGTATCGTTAAAAGTTGTACATAAATACGTTGTAGGGATGTTTGTGCTTGCGTTCACGCCCACCGATGCCCTCGATGTTATGGTGTGAGGCCTCATTTTGGCCCTTCCAAGGGTTACTTTTTCCCAGTTTCACTTGCTATTCGCAAGTGTGGTCTGGGTTACCAAAACTAATAATCCAGATCTCTCATGAGATACGGTACTGGGTCCATGTATAGCATGTGTTTGTCAGATATGATGATGTTGACCCACCATCACGATGGAAATTCTCCTCTCCTACAAATCTTACTGTGATAGCTATGCTCCCCAGATCATTCACATGAGTTGAATGTGGACTGGGTTATCAAAGCTAATACGCTACTCCTTTAAGACCCTGTGTATAATTTCTCTCTCCCCAGTTATATTCATGTGGCGAATATGGCCTGGGTTATCAAAGCCAACCACATCTCCCTCTCTTTGTGTTCCAGTTATTAGAGGATATTTCATACTAGGGGTAACTCATGGATATGGTAAACATTCCCTCTGCCGTGTGTTATTTTCGACAGTATGAAGTATATTTAATCTTTAATTGTGAACATAGTATGAAAATATGTAAAATATGATGTTAAAAGAGAGGGGAGCTCTTAGTTGAGTAGAATCGGTTGCCCTTGTCACAGGAGGAACCCGGTTCTACGCTCCAAGAGCCCAAGTCCCTCCAGCTCTTTCTCCTTTCGTTTCCCTCCTTTAATGCACCTTTATGATTGCTTAGGAAATAATTCCACATTCATCATATAGGATGGTCTCCCTTCTTATGGGAATGTTATTTTCCCTACAAATGGTGTGGTACATCCTGCTCAATGTGTTAGCATCATTGTTTAATGGATTTTGATTTTCTAGCAGAAAGTCAACCCCTTCTTTTAGCAGCGCATTTCTCCTAAAAATCTTGCTCTTAACTGCAGGAGCGATTCTTAGGACGTCAGGTGTTGCTTGCACCCCTCACGGGGTTCTCTCAGTTAGTATAGGTGCTACCACTGTGATTCTTTAGTAAGTGTTGATCCTTGATAGAGTTATTGTTCATGATGGTGAGTGTGTCCCCTCGCCACTTCAGTTGTCCTCCCCTTAGTATAAGACCACTTTTCTGCTCTACTGCCTGTATATTTCTTCTTTTTTAAGAGAAATACACATCAGTGAGATACTTCTTATTATTTAAGGGTTCGATTTTGCCTAAGGAACCCCACTTATGTTTGGATACTCGTGGCTACGACGATTTGTCCTCTACCATGTGGTAACTAAATGTAAGCTTGGGATCTCCTAGATAGTTTGCCACTTGAGATTTCTTTCATCTACTCTCTCTGGTTAGGTTTATTTCCCCAGATCCTTATATGTTGAGTTGTCATGTTCTTTCTTTTATTGAAAGACGTGACGACCCCTCTTCGAGTTTGCACAAACATGTGCATATTATCTTTGCGATGGCGCTCGTCTACGGACAGACCCATATGGTACATTCTTCATATATTCCTGTGAGCAGTAGGTTCATTTCTCTACTTTTGCCTTCCTCTTCTAATCACCTCAGATGTATGCTTAGGTGATCATTGGCTTTCCGCTTTATCCTACTGACAGACCTATGGTCGGGTAGGAACTCTGCTGTTTCGGGGCCTATGGCCGAGCAGAGGTGCTTTCTTTCTTTCGTATCACCGACAGACCTATGGTCGGGTGGTTGTCCTGCTTTCTACTTTATCCTACCGACAGACCTATGGCCGGGTAGGGACTCTGCTGTTCCGTGGCCTATGGCCGAGCAGAGGTGTTTCCTCTCCTCTTCACCGACAGACCTATGGTCGGGGTGATTGTTCAGCTTTCGCTTTATCCTACCGACGCGCCTATGGTCGGGTAGGAACTCTACTGTTTCGGGGCCTTTGGCCGAGTAGAGATGCTTTCTTTCCTTCGCTTCACCGACAGACCTATGGCCGGGTGATTGTCGAGTTTCCCTTTGTTCTACCGACAGACCTATGGTCGGGTAGAGACTTTGCTGTCAGGCCTATGGCCGAGCAAAGGTTGAGCCTTTCCTCTCATCCTATCGTCAGACCTATGGCCGGATAGATGTTGAGCTCCCCGTTTTGTCTCACCGACAGACCTATGGCCGGGTGGACATCGGGCTTTCTGGTTGGTTGCCCGACAGAGTCCCTGGGAGGCAACTTCACCACCTCTTCATTCCCCCTGTTTTCTTTTTTTCTGTTAGGGGGTTGTTGAGTCTTTCGCTTTATCCTATCGACAGACCTATGGCCGGGTAGGAACTTCGCTGTTTCGTGGCCTTTGGCCGGGTGAAGGTGCTTTTCCCTCTACTCTTTGTATCATCGACAGACCTATGGTCGGGTGATTATTGAGTTTCCACTTTATCCTACCGACAGACCTATGGCCGGGTAGGGGACCTCACTATTTCGTGGCCTATGGCCGAGTGAGGGTGTTTCTCTTCCTCTTCACCGTCAGACCTATGGTCGGGTGATTGTTGAGTCTTTCGCTTTATCCTACCGACAGGACCTATGGTCGGGTAGGGACTTCGCTGTTTCGTGGCTTTGGCCGAGCGAAGGTGCTTTTCCTTCTACCCTTTATATCGCCGACAGACCTATGGTCGGGTGATTACTGAGTTTTCGCTTTATCCTACCGACAGACCTATGGCCGGGTGGGGACTTCACTATTTTGTGGCCTTTGGCCGGGTGGAGGTGCTTTCTTTACCCCTTTTGTATCGCCGCCAGGCTTATGGTCGGGTGATCATTGAACATCTTTTCCCCCCACTTTCAGACTTATGTTGTGGTGATCACCGAGTCTCTTTTAGTGTGTTATGTTATTGCTTTGAGTTGCTTATGTGAACACGAGACCTCTTTCTCCATCTCATATTCGGTTGTTTTGACTTTGTTTGGCAGATAATTTAGATTCTTTCCTTGACTCCTTCTCACTACTTACTGGTTAGTGAGTTTTGAGTCCCCTTCATTCACTGTTTCGAGTAGGTCAGGTGATTGTTGGATTTCTTCCTCCCTTATGTCCCACCATGCCTGCATGATTGCATGATCGTTGCATTATTAAGTAAGTAATTGATTGAATGTGTGTGTAAGCATTGCATGGTTGTGTGATTGTGAAATAGTCATTGCATGTTGGATTATTTATTATATGATTGATTGTGATTGTTGCGTTTATTACATGAATGTATGATTCCTGCATGGTCGAGTGATTGTGGCATTACTATCTGTGTATTATTGAGTGATCATCGTATGATTGGTTGACCATGGCATGATCGCTACATGATATGTAGACATTGTTTGATTATGCGATATTGTGTGGTTTATAATTATGGCATAAGTGGAAATTGTATAATTATGTAATTGTTGGTTGATTTTATGATCATCATGTGATTGCATGATTGCATACTTGGGTGACCATTGTATGACCATGTGAACATGGCATGGTGCGACACTTGGTGTGTGATTATCGTGTGATTGTATGTTCCTCGAATTTCATTAGTTGATTATAGGGTTGCATCTTCCTAGGGATAAGGAGGTCAACGCCAACACGTACGGTTCACTTGTCGTTCGCCGCACTTGTTGGGGGTCCGTTTGTTGACCTCGTTTTCTGCATTTAGACCCTCGAGCGTACGAGTTGTCGTTCAATTGGGTTAGATTTGGGCCCAAATGGGCTCGACTGTGTTTGATCGACTCAATTAAGCTGCGACGAGCTGAGTTCGGGTTGAATCGACGTCAATTTTTTTTTTAAATCGACTCGACTCGAGCTGAACTTGGTTCGACTATGCTCGATCAGTTATGATTAGCGCATATCGATCCCGTCAGGCCCGATTTGACTTTAATTACTACTAATTTTAAACTTAATTTTATTTAATTAAATTAGTGTGGAATCAGACCAAGCCCAAGCCCAAATAGATCCGGGTTGAGTCAAGCCCGGGGCGGACTCGATTGACCCGACTTAACGCCATTTAAAGCCATTTGCCTTTCTATACGATTTGAATTTCTTCCCTAAATCAGGTAGTTACATCGATGGCTCTGGGCGAGTGCGATCTCCCTTTCAGCCAGAATCTCGCTACTCAGGAGATTTCTGCGATTCGAGCAGGCGTCGAGCAGCGAGCAATGCTATTTGCGGTGATTTCAGAAGTCGAAGCAAAATGGCGAGAAGAGGCGGGCTTCCTCTTTCGGGGTGAGCGGACGCATATCCTAGGCGAGACTCTAGAGAGGGCATCGGCTCTCATTGACCTCCCTCTCTCCCTCTCGCGTGATCGAGCGGATCCAAGAGGCGGACCCCTCTTCTTCTCGGTCGTTCGCACGTCCCAGGCGGAACTCCTGGACTTCCGCCCCTCCCCCTCTCTCTTCTCGTCTCTCTGTGTTTCGCACCAGACCCGAGCCGAAGCCGAACCCCCTCCTCCTCTCCTCCCTCAACGAACAGCCCGCCGATTTCCTGCCCTAGTTGCTGGCCTTCCTTCTCTGACTGCAAGGTGAGCTCATCTCGTTCTTCTTCTTCTTCTTCCTCCTTCTTCTTCTTACCCTTCTCCTTTTTTCTTCCTCTTATTCCCCTTCCTCTCCTTCTTTATAAAATTTGAGAATGAAACTTTTTTTGAGTTTTCATTTGCTCCATGTGTGTATACACGTTGTTGAGATGATTATTATATGAATCATGAGAGTTTTGTTTATGAATATTACTTAGAGGATTTCAATCCAATAGGTGTGCAAATTGAAATTCTATGCTAGCTTATTGCATGTGATCTTATAAATATTGCATGTCAAGTGTTTGATAAAATGCCATCAAAAGAATTTGTGATGTTTGGATAATTACTTTCTTAACAAAATGCTTTGGGAACATATCTAGATGCAAAAAGGAAGATTTTCATCACTTCCCTTCCTTGCGTTGCTTGAGAATGCGAGATTAGGAGTAGATATTTATGTCAAGAAGTTGGTTCATTCTCTTATTTATAGTTCATGCCATGCGTAACATGAGGGCTTGGGTTTGTGGTAGATCTTAACCATGCCTTGGTATAACTTTGTTTCTTTTGTGACGACATGATGGTTCTCTCGTATTGTAATAAATGTAATGCTCACTGTCAAGGGTTGGCGCTTAGTTTCTTGTGACGTTTTCTATCGCTTTCTATTTGAAGAAAATAGTATCTAGGATTGCCATTGGATGCAATGTTTCTTGTTGTATCATGAGATTCTATTCGGTATGAGTTATTGTTCTTGCCCTTGAAACAGATGAACTTGTGATTAGGGAGATATGGCTCTCACTTTCTATTTGGAGAAATAGTATCATGAGATTGAAGTTTCGTTATCTTCATATTGTCACTGGAATGCATTGTTATTAATAAACTCTTTGTAAAGTCATTGTTGTGAATATGAGAATTCGTTGCATTGGAAGGGTGGCCAAATGTATGAATTGTTGTGGATCTTCTTGTTCTCTAAATTATACATCTGTAAGCTTCCTTTGAGACTTTTGGTGGTATATAGCATGAGAAGTGAAAATTCATTAGAAGAATTCTAAAATCTGTTTTGTGCAAAAAAAAAAAGGGGCTTTAAAAGTGGTTCTTTGTGTTGGAAAATATTTTGTATTGGAAAGTTTTAAAGTTTGCTTTGTGATTGGAGGACTTCATGATGTTGCTATATGTCACGAAACTGTATGAATTTTGGGAGGTGATTTGTGAATCATTGATCTCTTTTGGACCCTTGATGGCATGTAATGAGAAGGTTGGAAATCTATTGGAAAGCAATCACATGCTCCAGTTCAAGGTTGTGTTATGAAAGCATATTTAACCATAGAGGTTGACAGATTTTGAGGTGTTTTTTTTTTTGTGCTTTATTGAATCTTTTTTTTTTTTTCCTCCACTTGTTTAGACTTTATATAAAAGTAGTATTGGCAATTTTATCAGAAAACTTTCATGGTACATTATGTCCCAATTTTCGAGCATACTTTGGGTTTAATATGGAATGATTTGGTTATGTGGGAAAATGATATACATTGTAGCTGGAAGCATGTTTAGTTCCAAGGAATCATGGCGAATGATGAAATACTCTTGTTTTATTCTTAAAATCTTGGTTTCCCTTTCATTTGTTTGAGTTTCATGTGGAGAGTCATGTTAATGGTGGTGTTAGAAAATATTCTTGGTGCTTCATGTTTTATAGAGTCTTCTTTCTTGAGGTGTTTTTGAGAGGCTTCATGAATTGCTTTATGGTTAGAAAGTTTTATGAGATGTTTAAGTTGAAAAGCTTTATGATACACCATATGTCAAGATTCTATGGCTTTGTTTTATGTTGGAGGGTTTTATGAGTTATATTTGTTGGAAAAGCTTTGTAAATTATTTTTGCATTGAGAAGTACTACGATACGATTTGTGAATGTTTTATAATAGAAGGCTTTACAAAACCTTCCTGTTAGAAGACTTTTATGGATTTACCCCACGTCAAAGAAATTTATTATTCGTTCTGCATCGAAAGATTGTAGTGGATTATATATTGGAAGGTTTTATGTGTTGCTTTATTTGGAAGGTTCTAGGCATTATTTTGTGGATTGGGGGTTTTATGTATGGCTTTGCACTTTGGAAGCTTGATGTTGAAGGGTTTCTTTAGGTCCCCTCAAAGTGAAATAGACTTTTATGGATGATTGTTCTTTCTCTTATTCGCTTTTGGTTCCAAAAATGGGTTAAAAGAAGTGTAGAGTGGAAGTATGTTTGGATTAAAAGTGGAAAAGTCTTTTTTTTTGGGTTCCAGTTTTAAAGCTTGTTTCCTTTTCGTCATTTTGAGTTTATATATATATATATATATATATATAGATGATGTGGGCAATAGGGTTATATGTTCTAAACGCTTGTTCAAATCGTGGGGATAACAAATAGCACCTAATTCTCCTTTCTTTTTACTCATGTTGCATTGAATTAAAGGAAAGGGTGTTTTAGAGGCATGCTTGGCTTTGAATAAGCATGTCCAACCTCAAGGTGCTAACATTTATTTTATTATATCGGCTTTCCATTCTTTTCTTTTCGGCGTCGTCATCTTTTTGTTTGCTTTCTCGCTCTTTTGCTACTTGCCTACTTGTGCTTTAAAATCAAATGTTTGCAAAGTGTGAAAGCTCAAAGGTGCAAGGTGCTCGACCGACCGTATACAAGCCCGATAAAAACAAGGTACGTTAATATTTTAATAATATTTTTGTCATTTAGATAATTAATATTAATGTGCTCTAATACACCTCTCCTTTACTTGTTTGTGTTTTGCGAGGTGCATCTGGGAGAGCAAAGGGACAATGGACCCAGGGGTCGCAGTGACGAAGGAGCCTTCATAAATAAATCAGTCGCCCCCATTCATTCCGGTGGGGGTGCTACGGGCGATACCACCGGGTCATAGCCCCTGGTGCTGTAAGTTTCTTAAAAACTTAGACAGCCTTTAGGAGCCATCAGTGTGCACGCCCCCCACCCTTAGGGCCTTGTAGCAACTTCAATATTATTAGGATCTTTTTTGTTTCTTTTAGATCCATAAACCCATTTTATACACATGCGAATGTCCAAGGGGTTAGAAGTAAATTTCATTTCATCTCCCACAACACTAGCGAAACTTAAGGACAAAAACCTAAGGATGAGTCTTAGACAACATAGACTTAGGATGCATGCTCCTTTTAGGATAGAAATCATAAAACATAGAAAAGCATAGTGACATTCTACCATAGGATTAGTGTAGTGATATCTGAGGTTAATTAATCACTAATAATAACCAACCCTTAATCAAATCATAATCAACTCATACAATCACTAAGAGGGAAAACTTGAACATAAGGGTGAACTAAGGCTAATTAATCTATTAATCATCTCCTAATCAAATACTAACTAAATAAGATCCACTAAAATCAATTTGAACCTAAAATTATAAAATTGGAGAACAAACCTAAAACTAAAACTTTCCTAAAACTCAAACCTTAATCAAACCCTTTTGTAGTTAATCTCATACTCGGCCTAAAACACCCCTAACCTTGAACATTAATGAACCATAGCTTAATCAACAAACTCATAGGAGATTTATTAAAACTTAAGTACAACTTGAATTTAGAACCTTAATAATTCACCTAAGTTTTACTTACATCATTAATCTAATTCTTTAAAATCAACCAACAAACCCCTAATTAATGATAAATCATCTAATCTACTTTCTCTTTTCAACAAACTAAATTAACTCAACAACATTGGTTACTACTGGGTAACCCAGGCCTACGAGGCTATTAAGTTAGCCCCAAGGAGGGTGAAATAAACCTCACGCCTCGGTGAGCAACAAAGGTAGTAAATTGAATACTAGAATAAAATCCCTAAAATCAATCTTAATTTGCTAATACTTGCACTTAAACTAAAAATACCCTTTACCTTCAACAAATCAAATTACAAATAACTTTAACTAAATTATCCCACATAGGACACACCTCAAACCACACAGCCTACACACACCTAGATTTGTTTAGTAGGACACGACTCCTAGTTTTAGATTAGGCCGGTGTTTTCTTTACTTTTGTTCCTGTGATGTGACGATTTGCATGTGACACGTGTGCTGGTTGTTCTAGTTTCTATGTTAGATTTCTGTATTGATTTCTGTGATGGTCACTTTATTTACTGCATTGTCTCTGTGATGTGATGGGCGATAGATTACCCATAGGTTAGGGACGATTTTGATACTGACGATGTTTTCTGCAGGTGGCCATGCTCACACAGCGCTAAAAGGGGGCTAAAAATAAATAAGTCATAAATAACTGCTACAGGTGCTTTAGCTACTTAGCCCCCAAATAAATAAGAGCATGGCCAAGTGTGGCTGTGGTTTGAGTATTTTTTTTCATATATAACTGCGTGGGATGATTGATTTTGATTGTTTAGGATAACCCTGCAGGAGAGTCTAGATTTTTCTTTTATAATTCTGATGTAATGTATTCATTGTATCGAGTTGTGAAAGTTTGTAAAATGGGGCATTTTATGAAAGAGTAGGGATCCAAAGGGAAGGAAAGTCCCCTCACAGGGAATTCCTTTTCATTTGGATATCCTACTGACGATGTACTACGAGGAGACTAAGAGCAGGCGATCCACAGAAGGACCAGAAGATGAAGATGAAGACTAAAAATGCCTCATTTTAAAACTTGCGTCGTTCTATAGGATTAGAATCCAGGTTGTTGTCGGTGGAGCCTGGCCACCACTACTTTTCTGTACTCTGGGATGTATATTGTATGGCACTTGCCATGGACTTTGGACACTCTTTTTTGTGATTTCGGATGTGATGATTTACTTACTTGTTTGCGCAGTAGAAATGGCATGATTTTCATAGGTTTTCTTTCTTGCATGTGTATGTGCCTGATTCGCTAGGCTCTTTAGGGATAAAATTCTTCTACTCATAATTAAAGTTAAAATTTTAAGAATTAAATAACATAGAAAGATAACGATTTAGGGAATAGCCGGAGTCGTCCGGGGTCGCATGCATATCAATGCATCTTCTTTCCTTGTTTAGACACTTCCCCGCCCGAGGGTAGAGTTCAGATAATCCGACCTATGAGGATGAGGTTCTGAACCTGGGGAAGCCTAGTCTTTCTAAAAATTTATTTTTATAAGCCTTTTTAAAATTTCATACATCTCTGATTTGGGTATTTAATCAGCACGCATTGCATTAGTAACTAATTAAATTAAGATTTAATTGCATTAGTCTTAGGACAACATAGTACCATACATAAATTCGGGGTCACTTAGGAAATCTCTCTAGATGTCGACCTCAACTTCCAAAAACTCAACCATCCATCCATCTTTCATAAAGACCGGATAGCATGGATTTTATACGATTAGGTGGTTTAGCTGGCTTTCCTTTTTCAGGCAGGATATAAGTCCAGGATGCATTAGTTAGGACACGGGCCTTAGTGTTGTATGGAACACTGAGCCCACCTTAGATTTAGGATCCAAGGCTACTACATTGGGTGTCTCGTAGTATGCCTCATCGGTGGGTAAGCTCCTCCTCCTTCTGGGGCTATAAACCCTACCC